>JASDQU011379681.1:20448-40386 GCA_032191745.1 Picea mariana | reverse complement strand
TCCCATATCAACTTCACTCGCTCGCTTGATGGAACACAGATATGGCCCAGACGACACTGCATCCCATCCTGAAGATGGAAATCAATGACAACTGCATTTGCGCCCAACATTTGGTAGGTGGTGGAAAAGTTTGGGTCTGTCTCATAGAGTTGGGGCCATCCAAAGTTCTCATGGCCGCAAGAGTCTAGTACTGTGGTGAGTGTCATGACTCGCTATCTGCTGAGGAAATCAGTGATGCAGTTGGTGCTTCATGTTTTATACTTAATGTTGACGTGGAATTGCTGCAAGCATGTGGACCACTTCTGATGGCAGTCATTTTGCAATATTCCTTGTGTCTGCATGAACTGCAGTGGCTTATGATCAGTGTGGATGATTGTCTCCTTCCCAAGAATGTAATGTCTCCATTGGTGACGGGATTTCACAATGGATTACATTTTTTTCGTAATTAGGGTACTTACAGATATCATATGATAGGCCATAGGCTGGCCATGCTGAATGAGAACATCCCCCACAAAATAGTTTGAAGCATATGTCTCGATCTAAAATGGTTGTTGCAGGTCTGGTAGTGAAAGTACTGGGGATGAGCACAAGTGTTTCTTAAATTCATTGAACGCTTTTTGTTGGGACTGACCCCACAAAAATTTCTCCTTACCACCATCCCTGGTTACTTGGCTGAGGGCCCATGCAATATGGGAGAATCCCAACACAAACATGCGGTATAAATTGGGAAGTCCCAAGAAGCTACGAAGCTTAGTGAGTGTGGTTGGGGATAGCCAGTCACAAATGACTTGGATCTTGGTTGGATCCACATGTACACCACATTGATTAATGGTGTAGCCCAAGTAATGGACCCTGTCCATGCCTAAGGAGCATTTTTCCAAGTTGGAATATAGCTTGTTTCATCGCATGGTGTGCAAAACCTATTGAATATGTTGCAAGTGTTTTACCCAAGTCTTGTTGTAACTGAGAATTCCATCTAGATACACCACTACAAAAGTATTGGTGAATGGTCGCAAGATATCATCCATCATCCTCATGAAAGTGGTTGGAGCATTTTTCAAGCCAAAGGGCATGACCAACCATTTGAAAAGACCTTCCTTTAAATTGAAGGTGGTCTTCCATACATATATATGTTCTATTGAGACCTAGTGGTATCGAGACTTCAAATTAATATTACTGAAGTATTTGGTCGTCATGAGCTGATCAAGGAGGTTGTCGATTTAGGGAATTAGGTACAGGTCTCTGACTATGATTTTATTCAAGGCCCGATAATCAATGCAGAGTCTCTAGGTTCCATATTTCTTCTGTACCAGCACAATTAGGCTCCCGCAAGGTGATGAGATGGGACGTATGTGCCCCTTGTGGAGAAGTTCTTGGATATGTCGCTTGATCTCCTCATTCTCTAACAGAGAGCGTCGGTAGACTGGCCCATTGCATAGTGGTGTGTCAGGGGTCAGATCGATGGGTTTCTTGACCTGACAGTGCATAGGTACCTCGATAGGTGAGGAGAAGATATCTGAGTATGCTTCCATGAACTTAACCACTTGCTTCTATTGTGTGGACAGGTCGGTCATGGATACCCTGTATGTGGTTGTGATCTTTCACTCATTCTAAGAGAAAATCACGAAGAAGACAAATTTCCTCGTCTGAGAGATGACCTTCCTTCATTTCTTGGCAGAGATCAAGGAAATAGCAATAGGTGGGATTGCCCCCGGTATCCTATACAATTTCTTGTTCAAAGTAATAATAACACTATGAGGCCTAGACTCATATACAACATGGAATTTCCATAAATATGGTTGGACCAAAATAACATTACACAATTAGAGAGGGGAAACATCACACAATACCTCATCTTTGAAGGGCTCGATTCCATATGACAGGAGACATTGTTGGATGATGCATATGTCGCTTCCTTGGTGAAGCCATTCGATGGTGTAAGGTTGCGGGTGCGGCGTTGTTGGCAGGGCGAGTTGCTTGAAAACCTATGCTGAGATGAGGTTATTTTGGCTACCACTGTCAACGATGAAGTGCAGTGGGGTACCCTTCACCCACATCTATGAATTAATAAGGTGCTCTCCTTCCTCTGGCTCGTTTGGTTCATCGGGATGGAGCTTGGTAGTAGCAAGGGTAACACTGGGTTCTACATCAATGATCTGTCTCCCCATTTCTAATTTTGATTCGGAGTCAGAACCCACATTTGATTCAGAGGCTTTCACCTCACCCACTAGCGATTTCTCTCAGTGGAAATCGGAAGTGTTATGTCAGGGGTTGTTATGGAATTCACACCACTTCCTGATATCTTTCTTTGTCTTTCCAGTGTCCTTCTTTTCTTGTGGCCTAGACTAGTTTTCCTAAGACAGTTTGTATTTTCTCTGTCCTTTCTTTTGGGGGTTGAGGCTGTCCTTTCCTGGATTTTGTTATGGGGGGTTCCTAAGCCCAAATTTCCACATCTTTTGTTTGAGATTGTACTCGTACCCAAGGATGAGATGTATAGAAACTCCATTCTAGCCTATATTTATCTATGTAGACTGTCGCGATACTTGAGCACCAGATGTCACTCAGAATATTTGATACCCAGCTTTCTGTGCAAGGTATGGAAGATATTTTTTATGTCACTCAGAATATATGATAACTTCCAACAGGGTAGTATTGTTCCTTAATAGCATCTCTAAAGAACTCCCAAGTGACAGAGACTATAAATAATGAGGGTTTCTTTGTTTCCTTATGCTCACAGAAAATTTCCCACCAATCTTTAACATGGGGAACGACTTTGAGGAGCTCAAAAGTAATCTTTTCTCTATTCGAGAAGTTATGTATAGAGAAATACCCTTCTAGCATATTCAACCATTTGTGTACAACATCTGTGTTTATCTGACCTTCAAATATATGATTATCAAAGTTGATTTGTACCTTGAAGGGGGAAAAACCTCCGTTTGAGGAAGATGCATTGCCTGTTGGTAGTCACGGAAGGATTTGCCAAAGTTATCCATCATCTCGTTCCTCTGTTGCGTGAGGGATTCCTCGACCAACATTTTGAAGGGATCTCATGTCCCATCATCTTTCTCTTATCCCACCATGAGAGGTCGCTTGGGCATGCAAGAGATTTTGTCCTCAAGAGAAACAAGCTCAAGACCCAATTCTTTGTACCCTGACCTCGTTGGGGACATGCATTAAGAACGACAAAGAGCAGCCCACTCTGATACCACTGATCTGGATTTTATGAGCAAAATGAAATGAATAAAAATTATTATCAAAAAATACTTAACACAGAATAACATATATACAGTAAAATTGGTTTCTATTCAATAAGGAAATAAGCTGAAACTGTAAAATGCAGCGGAAAACAAGCTTGCTAGAATGGTGGTTGCTTATCTTTGTNCTGATCTGGATTTTATGAGCAAAATGAAATGAATAAAAATTATTATCAAAAAATACTTAACACAGAATAACATATATACAGTAAAATTGGTTTCTATTCAATAAGGAAATAAGCTGAAACTGTAAAATGCAGCGGAAAACAAGCTTGCTAGAATGGTGGTTGCTTATCTTTGAGAAGAGATGTGAGAGATGTGCTAATTCGCAAGAAGATGATTACAATGAGGCTCTCGGGGCCTTTTTACAATAAACAGGAATGTCAAAACCCTAGACATCCAAAAACCTAACCCTAGGAGATGAAGTGCCAAAAGTCATGTGGGCCTCGTTTGGGTAAGCTAGTGCATCAACTTCTCGGGGTCATAACTTTTTCATACGATGTTCGTTTTAGGTGCACAATATCCCGTTGGAAAGGTCTATCCTAGGAATACAAATGTTTCCCGTGGCGATACCAACAAATTTTGACTGTGGTGATCCCTAAAAATGTTGTTTAGGGCCTCAAAACGACCCCGGAAGTCAAGGACCCAAAAACTAGGAAAAAATTGTCGAACTGGAAAACTGCCAAACTCAGCTAGTTGGAAGAGGTGGGAGGCCACCGACATCCATCTGGATCACATATGAAATTTTACTTTTGGATATTTAGGTATGTAAGTATCGATGTTATAAATTCCACTCTTATCACCACCTTATGGCGTTAAAATGGCTTTTAGGAATGAAATTCGGTCAAAGATATTAAACAAAATCTATGAAATTTGAAACTTATAAAGCGTTTTAAATTCCTTGCTTTTATTTTGAGTAGAAAAATGGCAAGCTTTGGGGATGATATATGTACCTATATCTTGATCTTGAAGTTATAATTTTACGATTATTTTTTAAATATTTTATATTTATTTTAACAAATTCGATTATTATTGTGATTTTTTATTTCAAAATTTTATTTTGTTATATATTTAAATTATGTTAAATGATATTAATAAATATATGATTTTATTATATGTATTTTTAGTTATGATCAGAAAGATATTGGTTTTCTTGCAAATATTTTTTAGGTTAAAATTGTCTTCTTAACTTCAAGCAAGATCTAAAACTTATTTTCATTGACTAGATGCTCGTTGTCTTCGAACTCATGGAAACAAGTTAACAACCTATAGATATGGACTAAGTGGAAGTGTCAGACATTACGACCAATCTTCCAAAATAGGAAACTAGCATTTTCCATCACACGTCTAGGGGAGCGTGACTTCACACAACCCTCCCAAGACTCTAGGTTTCGAAGGACAAACGGTGGGGAATACCTCCACCCCTCCTTATAGAACTAGGGTCAACACCCTACATCAAGCCATATTGTGCAACTATTGTTCTTAGAGTCACGTCATCAAACAACCACTCTGGGAAAGATGTGTGTCCTATCAAAACCACACTTACCACAAATCATAGCAATATTTCGAATCATAAATTAAATAATAATTTTAACTTATAGAATATGCTATCTTCTTGATGTCTACGACATCCATGTTACCTCATCACTGTAGTCATTTGGCTATCACATAACTCATCAACCTGTAGGTTAATTCACCAATAACGCATATCCATGTATATACATCATAATTTCATATAAGAATCCATATATGTATTGATGTTCAATTAAGAAATGTATGTTCATTTTTATCATGTCTTGCATCCGTTATGCATTCACAACATAAATTTGAATCAGTATCCATGTACCTAAATTCAATGTTTTAATTTGCATGTTTAAACAAATCAAAGAGTTATCATCATCATGAGAATATAACAATGAAAATAATAGTATTCAACACATAAATAGGTCCAAATGTAAACTTGTCACATGTCTATGTAAACATTGTTGAGTCCAAATAGTTGTTAAGAAATGAATTACTAAGATGAGAAAAATCAAAGTTCTAACTACCTAAAGCTAAAATATGGGATGTTACATATCAACTCTATGGCCACGGTGATATTGATCCGGATTCTATGAGAAGAATGAAATGAATAAATATTATTATCAAAAGATGCTTAACACAAAATAACATATATACAATAAAATTTGTTTCTATTCAATAAGGAAATAAGTTGAAACTGTAAAATGCAGAGGAAAACAAGCTTGCTAGAATGGTGGCGTCTCATCTATGAGAAGAGATGTGATGGATGCACTCATTCAAAAGAAGATAATTACAATGAGGATATCAAGGCATTTTTACAATAAATAGGAATGTCAAAAACCCTAGACATCCAAAAACCTAACCCTAGGAGATGAAGCACCAAAAGTTATGTGGGCCCCGTTTGGGTAAGTTAGTACATCAACTTTCCAGGGTCATAACTTTTACATACAATCTTCGTTTTAGGCACACAATATCCTGTTGGAAAGGTATATCCTAGGACTACATATGTTTCCTGTGGTGAGCCCTAAAAACATTGTTTAAGGCCTCAAAACGGCCCCAAAAGTCAGGGACCCGAAAACTAGGAAAAAATTGTCGAACTAGAAAACTGCCAAAATGAGCTAGTTGGAATAGGTGGGAGGCCACCAAAATCCATATGGATCAATCCTACCCCCTTAGGAAGCAATGGTATCCATTGCGCTGAGTGCCTCCATTAGATGAGGAAATTTCTACTGAATTTTTCCCCGGGTGAGCCACTTGCCTTGGTGTAGGAGTTTCCCTGCTTTGACAACTCGATAAAGTTGAATGCTTTGTTGGAGAGTTCCCTTGACTTGTTTTTACACAATTTTATCATTGGATGCATGTTGTATGGAGTCGAGGTTGATCTCTTTTGGTTCCATTTGTTCTTCTATCTCTAAGGTGTCCAATAATGTTGGGAAATAAGGTCGAAGGAGATCCATGTTGAACACTGGGTGTAGGCCAAGTAAAGGAGGAATGTTGAGCTCAAAATAATTATCACCCACAGTCTTGGTGATGGTGTATGACGCATAACGGAGTGGGAGAATCTTCTGATGGGGTCTGGTAAGGTGTTCTTTCTGCAAATTCAACCAAACTTTTTCGCCCACCTGAAACTTATGTGGCACCTGGTGTTGATTATGGAGTTGCTTGTGATTTTCATTGGATTTCTCTAGGATATCTTGAACCTATTGAAGGATTTGTTGGATCCTCTCAATGAACTGGGTGGCTTTTTCAGCTTCAGTTGGAGTAGGAGATGAGTCAGTCGAGGTGACTGCAAGGGGTAGTGCAACATCTATGGGAACCAATGGTTGGAATCCCAACCCCACCTAAAAGAGATTGTGGCCAGTTGAGATATGAAAGGCTCAGTTGTATCTATATTGGACATAGGAAAGTCTCTCATCCCATGTCTGAGGGTGCTTGGAATTATACATGCGTAGGATATGCATAATCATTTGATTTACGACCTCAGTTTGGCCATCTGTCTAGGGGTGGAAGGCCATGGATTTGTTGAGCTTGGTGTCCAGCAGTAACCATAGGCTCGAATAGAATGTGATGAGAAATCGACTATCTCGATCTGATACAATGGTCTTTTGGATTCCAAAATGTACCCAAACTAGTTCAAAGAAGAGCTTCGAAGTGGCCTTTGTTGTGATGCTCTTCTTACAAGCGGCCAGAATCGCCATCTTATAAAAGAGATCAACAACCAAAAAAACACAGTCATTTCCCCACTTGGTGGATGGGAGGCCCGACATGTAGTCCATGGATATGGATTCCCATGGCCTATTTGGAGTAGGAAGAGGGGTGTACAGGCCCTATTTATTAGTGGTTGGTTTGGCAATAGCACATGCAGTGTAGGACCTGATATACTTGTTGACCTCCTATCGAAGTTTCATCCAATAGAAATGTTTATGTAGAATTCCCACTGTCTTTTTGAAGCCAAAGTGTCCTACCACCCGACTGTAGTGGGCTTCCTAAATCATCTTCACTCAATCGCTTGATGGAATGTAGATATGGGCCAAACAACATAGTAGCCCATCCTGAAGATGGAAATTAACAACAAATGCATTTGCACCCAACATTTGGTAGGTGGTGGCAAAGTCCGGGTCTGTCTCATAGAGTTGGGGCCATCCAGAGGTCTCATGGCCGCAAGAGTCTAGCACTGTGGTGAGTGTCGAGACTGGTGATCTGCTGAGGAAAGCAATGACGTCATTTTTTCTTTGTATTTTACACTTGATGTTGAGGTGGAATTGCTGCAAGTATGTGGACCACTTCTAATGGCAGTCATTCTGCAATATGCCTTGTGTTGACATGAGTTGCAGTGGCTTATGATTAGTGTGGATAATTGTCTCCTTCCCAATAATGTAATGTCTCCATTGGCAACAGGATTTCATAATGGAGTACATTACTTTTTTCGTAAGTAGGGTACTTACTCATAGAATTTTATAGTGTCTCACTATGATATTCCACGGGGTGGTCGTGCTAAGTGAGAACAGTTCCCACAACATAGTTTGAAGCATTTGTCTCGATCTCAAAGGGTTGTTGCAGGTCCGGTAGTGAAAGTATTGGGTTTGAGCATAAGCGCTTCTTCAAATCATCAAAAAAAAATTGTTGGGACCGACCCCACTAAAATTTCTCCTTACCACCACACCTGGTTACTTGGTTGAGGGCCCATGCAATATCAACACAATCCTATGGTAGAAATCTGCAAGCCCTAAGAAGCTCTAAATCTCAGTGAGTGTGGTTGGGGCTGGCCAGACACGGATTACTTGGATGTTAGCTCGATCCACACGTACACCATGCTAATCAACAATGTATCCTAGGTAATGGACCATGTCCATGTCGAAGGAGCATTATTCCAAATTGGCATATAGCTTTTGTTGTCGCAAGTTGTGGAGAACCTATTGAATATGTTGCAAGTGTTTTTCCCAAGTCTTACTGTAAATGAGAATGTCATCCAAATACACCACTACAAAAATATTGGTGAATGGTCGCAGGATATCATCCATCATCTTCATGAAAGTGGCTAGAGAATTTATCAAGCCAAAGGGCATGACCAACCATTCGAAAATACCTTCCTTTGACTTGAAGGCATTCTTCCATACATGTGTTTGTTCTATCAGGACCTGGTGGTAGCCAGACTTCAAATCAATATTACTGAAGTATTTTTCCCCCGTGAGCTGATCAAGGAGGTTGTCGATTCAGGGAATCGGGTACCGGTCTCTGACTGTGATTTTATTCAGGGCCCAATAATCAATACAGAGTCGTTGGGTTCCATCTTTCTTCTTTACTAGCACAATTGGGCTCCCGCAAGGTGATGAGATGGGATGGGTGTGCCCCTTGTGGAGTAGTTTTTATATATGTCGCTTGATCTCCTCATTCTGTAACAAAGAGCAATGGTAGACTGGTCCATTGGGATGAGGTGCATTGTGGGTCAAATCGATGGGGTGTTTGACCTGACAGTGAAGAGGTACCCTAGTAGGTGAGGAAAAGATATATGAGTATGCTTCCATGACCTTATCCACTTTATTCTATTGTGTGGAGAGGTCAGCCACGGAGACCCTGGATGTGGCTGTGATCTTTCTCTCATTCTGAGAGTGAATGATGAAGAAGAAAAAATTCCTCGTCTAAGAGATGACCTTCCTTCATTGCTTGGCAGATATCAAGGAAATAGCACTAGGTGGGACTGCCTACGATATGCTATACAGTTTCCTGTTCAAATTAATAATAACACTATGAGGCCTAGACTCATATACAAAATGTCATTTCCATTAATATGGTTGGCCCAAAAAAATATTACACACTTTGAAAGGGGAAACATCACACAATACCTCATCTTTGAAGGGCTTGATGCCATATGACAGGCGACATTGTTGGTTGACGTGAATGTCGCTTCCTTGGCGGAGCCATCCAATGGTGTAGGGTTGCGGGTGCGGTGTTGTCGGTGGGGTGAGTTGCTTGACAACCTATACTGAGATGAGGTTCTTCTGGATACCGATATCAACAATGAAGTGCAGTGGGGTACCCTTCACCCACATCTGTGAATTAAAAAGGTGCTCTCCTTCCTCTGGCTCATCCAGTTCGTCGTGATGGAGCTTGGTGGTAGCAACAGTAGCATTGGGTTCTGCATCAATGATTTGTCTCCCCCTTTCTAATTCTAACTTGATCTCGGAACCCACATCTAATTCATAGGATTTCACCTCAACCACTAGCGACGCCTTTCAGCAGCAATCAACAGTGTTATGCTAGGGGCTCTTATGGAAGTCGCACCACTTCCCGGTATATTTATTTGTCTTTCTGGTGTCCTTCTTTTCTTGCGGCCTGGAATAATTTTCTTGAGGCGGTCCGTCTTTTATCTATCCTTTTTTTGGGGGTTTGGAGCCTCCCTTTCCTGGATTTTTCTGTTAGGGGTTCCCAGGCCCAAATTTCCACATCTTTTGTTTAAGCTTCTACTTGATTTTGAGAGCATATCGATAGGTCGCGCCCAAGGATAAGATGTCTAGAAAATCCATTTCCTCCTAGATGTATCTACGCAGACCGTCGCGATACTTGAGAACAAGATGTCACTCAGAATATTTGATACCCAGATTGGTGCGCAAGGTATGGAAGATATTTGTGAACTCAAGCACTACTTGGTCTCTTTCCTGTCACAGTGTGGTCCATTTTGTATACAGGTCATCATAATTTCCAACAGGGTAGTATTATTCCTTAATAACATCCCTGAAGGACTCCCAGGTGACCATGACTATAAATAATGAGGGTTCCTCTGTTTCCTTCTACTCACAGAAATTTTCCCACCAATCTTTGACATGGGGAATGACTTTGAGGAGCGCAAAAGTAATATTTTCTCTATTTGAGAAGTTATGAATAGAGAAATACCCTTCTAGAAGATTCAACCATTTGTGTACAACATCTGTGTCTATCTGACTTTCAAATATATGAATATTGAAGTTGATTTGTACCTTGAAGGGGGTGGCGCCTCCGTTTGAGGAAGATGTGTCACCTGTTGGTAGTCATCGAAGGATTTGCGCAAATCTATCCATCATCTCGTTCCTCAGTTGCATAAGGGCTTCCTCAAGCAACATTTTGAAGGGATCTCTTGTCCCATCGTATTTTTTTTCTCCCGCCATGAGAGGTCACTTGGGCATGCGAGACCTTTTTTCCTCAAGTGAAACAAGCTCGAGACCCAATTCTTTGTACCCTGGCCTTGTTGGGGACATGCATTAAGAACGATAAGGAGGAGACCGCTCTGATACCACTGATCTAGATTTTATGAGCAGAATGAAATGAATACAGATTATTATCAAAATATGCTTAACATAGAATAACATATAAATAGTAAAATTGGTTTCTATTCAATAAGGAAATAAGTTGAAACTGTAAAATGCAGCGGAAAACAAGCTTGCTAGAATGGTGGCGGCTTATCTCTGAGAAGAAATGTGACGGTTGCGCTCATTCGAAAGAATATGATTACAATGAGGATCTCAAGGCCTTTTTACAATAAAAGGGAATGTCAAAAACCCTATACATCCAAAAACCTATCCCTAGGAGATGAAGCGCCAAAAGTCATGTGGCCTCATTTGGGTAAGTTAGTACATCAACTTCCCTGGGTCGTAACTTTTGCATATGATCTTTGTTTTAGGCACACGATAGCCTGTTGGAAAGTTCTATCCTAGGACTACAGATGTTTCCTGTGGCGATCCCTACACATCTTAATATTAGTGAGCCATAAAAACATTGTTTAGGGCCTCAAAACGGCCCCAGAAGTCGGGGACCCGAAAACTAGGAAAAACCTATCGAACTGGAAAACTGCCAAAATGAGCTAGTTGGAATAGGTGGGAGGCCACTGACATCCATATGGATCACATATGAAATTTCACTTTTGTATATTTAGGTATGTAAGTATCGATTTTATAAGTTCCACTCTTATCACCACCTTATGGCGTTAGAATGGCTTTTAGGAATGAAATTCGGTCAAAGATATTAAACAAAATCTATGAAATTTGAAACTTATAAAGAATTTTAAATTCCTTTCTTTTATTTTGAGTAGAAAAATGGTAAGCTTTGGTGATGATATATGTCCCTATATCTTGATCTTGAATTTATAATTTTATTATTATTATTTAAATAATTTATAGTTATTTTAACAAATTTGGTTATTATTGTGATTTTTTATTTAAAACTTTTATTTTATTATGTATTGAAATTATGTTAAATGATATTAATAAATATATGATTTAATTATATGTAGTTTTAGTTATGATCAGAAATATATTGGTTCTCTTGTAAATATTATTTAGGTTAAAATTGTCTTCTTAACTTAAAGCAAGATCTAAAACTTATTTTCATTGGCTAGACTCTCGTCGTCCTCAAACTCATGGAAACAAGTTAACAACCTATAGATATGCATCCTGCAAGAGTGGAAGTTTGTCCCCTTATAAACTACTAACAAGTAATTTAAGGTGGTATTTTTTTCATTGAAATCATTCTCTCACTCATGAATAGTAATTAATAATAACTATCTTCACTAGAAATTAACAATTAAATTATAATATATTTTAATCCCTTCAAACCCCTAAAAAAATATTCAATTTATCATAACTTTTTTTAATCACCTTCAAAAATCCATAAATCCATAAATCTAATTTATCAAACATATAAAATATACTTTTCCAAAGAAAATTTGCTCGAAATTATATTAGTCTTGTAATTTCATTTACATCATCAAAAAACCATGTCAATGGTCTTTCCACCAGTTCAGTGCATACATTACTAGTCACTGCTACAGATAGGTATTATCTATCCTTTCCCAACTTCTCTAAAATTAAAGATCCTACTGAGATACTCCAGTCAAAGATGATTATTAATCCATCACAAAAGTGGGAATATGGATCATACAAAAAAATCACATCCTTCAGAGAAAAATGATAGAACCGATCTTCTCAAAAAGTTATCAAAAAAAATCCCAAACCAGTGAAACTAAGGCTCGCCCACATAGATACCATAATTAAAAGATATTTATATGAGTCGGAAACTCAACCTTCCCATTATGTAAAAAGTAATAAGTCAATCTGCCTGGAGACCCAAGCAATTCTTGCTTGGAGAGAAGATCTGATTCCTTGTTATGCTCCCTAAAGATGTGTATATAACTGATTTATTGAAACTAAGAAGATAAAACCTTTGTTCTGCATTTCCAACCTTCTAAGTTGTTGGCTTTTAAGATACAAATGTTGTTGAGCCAGTCAATAATACCCTTTGAGTCCCCAAAAATCTTGAGCTTCAGAATATTCCACATTTTTGCCAATATTAAAGTCACCCAAGCCCCAAACAATTCTACTTTTGAATTTGTGCCGCTCCCTCCATTTATGTGCCATCTACATACTTTATGCGCTGAAAACTTAAAGAATCCCCCAACCCCACAGTTTGGGCCTTTTAAAATAGATGCCCCATCGAAATAAGCAATTAACTGATCAGTAACCTGAACCACCGAACTCCTCTTAATAACATTTTTTATATTTGGGTTGTTTCCAGGGCAGAAGCTTCTAAGAGTTTTAATGAAAACAGCCATCCATTCAAGAGTTTTTTCCTCAAATAAGACTTTATTTCTTTCGTGCCATATATTACGGAAAACATGGGCAGCCAGCAAATTGAACACTCTTTATCTTTCAACCAGTCTTCAAAGCAATGTTAAAGTGAATGTCCTTTCCAACGAAGATTTATGTTGAGATGGATCGCTAAATTTTCCCAGACAATCTGAGTAAATCTGCAATGGATAAGGAGATGATCCATGTCTTCATTATCTAACTTGCACAAAGGACACCCCCTAGGGCCTTGCCAAACTTTTCCCTGCAATACTTGCCATGTTAGTATTTTGTTTTTGATCGCCAACCAGATAAAGAGTTTTTTCTTCAATTGGATTTCCCACTTCCATAACTTATATTTCCACCCCTTCGATTGAGGCCATATGAAAGTAGAAATAATCGCTGCATAAATATTTTTAATAGTCATCCTACCCAAGGAATCCCCTTCTGTCCAGATAAGAGTGTCCTCCTTCCCACATAAAGAAACCCTGGCTTCATTTAAAAGTCTACAGTAGTGATTTCATTCATCTTCTAAGTTGCCCGAGATCCCCAGATCCTTTGCGCTAATCCATTTTTCAGAAGATGTATTTGGGTCTTGAAAGGCCGATGCCCGGTCTAGGGAAACAATCCCTTTTTGGGAGAGGATTATTTTCAAGTGGTCGGAAAGAAAGGCCTTTTGACCTAAGCCAAGGATTTGATCTCTACCTGGAAAGATGTTACTTCCTTTCCCTGGAATCCAGCTCATCCAGTGGAGAATTACATGTACAGATTGTACCATATTGTTCCACATCCTCGATGTTGATGCTTTATGATTAGTCATTCTTATCCATTCAATAACCATAAATTTCCTTAGGTACTTATCTTTGATAAGCTTGTACCAAATCCCTTGAAGAGTCAAGACTCTCCACAACGAATTTGTGATGAGTGCCGTATTGAAAACTGCCAGATTTCTAAACCCCCACCCCCCAGATTTTTTGGGTCTAGAGAGTAGATCCCATCTACATAAATGAAATTTCTGAGAATCTATGCTACCATTCCATAAAAAATTGAACATCAATTTCTGAATTTGATTCAAAATGGTACGAGGAATGGCTTCCAAAGACATCCAGTACATTGGTTGGCCTTCTAAAACATATTTCACCAATGTATATCTACCCCCTAAGGAAAGCCATCTATTGCACCAAACCTCTATCCTCTTCATAAATTTGGTTAGGATCCAATCCCAATCTTCAACTTTGTAGGAACCAATCTTTAACCGATATCGCAGATACTTAAATCCGGAAGACAACTCCATAAAAGTATAGTGAAGGATATTTTTGTGGGGCGAAAGATCATTACTTGATAGTCTTGCATGAAAAACTATAGATTTGGACTGATTTACCATTAGTCCAGATGCTTTACAGAAGAAACCAATGATTTTATCAATATCCCACCACTCCTTTAAGTCTGCCCTCGACAAAGTAATGATATCATCAACAAATAAAACATGCAAAATCTTGAAATGACTGGAAACTTTAATACCTTAGATTTTACCTTCTTCCTGAGCCAATTTCAAAAGTAGACTTAGTCCTTCCATAACGAGGATAAATAGAAGGGGTGACAAAGGGCAACCTTGCCGAAGACCCCTACCATTTTTAAAGAAATATGTCGCTTCTCCATTAATTAAAACTGCAATGTTAGGAGATGTAATGCGGGCTATTATCCAGTTTTTCAGTTGAGTTTTGCATCCTGTTGAAATCAGAATGAGCCTTAAAAAGTCCCAATCTACATAGTCATAGGCCTTTCTTAAATCCAATTTCAAAACTAATGCACTTAATTTCTTTTTTTTGATATTGTGTAAACTTTCATGAACTGTTCCAATAGCTTCCTGAATTCTCCTCCCATGGAGAAAGTCAAATTGTTCCTAAGAGAGAGTGCTTGACAGAAAGGGATTGATCTAATTGGATATAATCTTGGAAATTAATTTATAACATAAATTACATAAATAAATCGGTTGGAAATCATCAAAGGTACCAAGATTTTGAGTCTTTGGAATTAAAGCCAAAAATGTAGAATTTAGGTTGCCCCCCACTGAACCCATCCTTCTCGTCTCTTCCACCATATCAAGTAGGTCCTAGCCCACTACATCAAAGAAATGAGTGAAAAATTCAGAGGTCCATCCATCTGGGCCAAGGCTCTTGGTTTTTTTGAACTTGAACAGAACCGATTTTAATTCCTCCAAAGAAACAGGTTGACTGAGATTGATAGAGTCCTCTTTGAAGATTTTTGGGAGAATACCTGCAATCTTGACTTTATCAGCCAAGTTATAGTCTATTGTTCCTTGTAAAAGAAACTGAAATGATCTAGGGCTGCCTTTTTTAAGGCTATCGGGTATGTGTATTTTGTCCTTTCATTATCCGATATTTCCCAAATGTGTTTTCTGACACGATTGTAATTTGCAAAGTTATGAAAAAATTTGGTATTATTATCTCCACTTGCCAGCCAAATAGCTCGGCTGCGTAATCTCCAAGATTCTTTTGTACCTCTAAGGATCACATTTATTTCCAACTCTTTTTGACGCAAGCTCTTCCCTTCTTCTAAGTTTGTAGTGTCTGCATTGAGTATAGTGATAGAAGACTTGATGCCATCTTCTAATTCTTTAAGTTTTTTGAAATTTCTTTCTTGTTTCTCTCTAAACCAAAGTTTAGTTTTTTTCTTTTAGAACCTTTAACTTCCAAACAAGCTGGTTTCTGAAACCACATTCAGTCAAAAATAAAGGATCATTCCAAGTTGCACGCACCGAGTTCTTGAAGTCCACATCTGTTAGACAGTGAGCATTAAATTTGAAAGGAAAGACTTTTTGATTCGGAGAGGCCTCCATCTGTAAAAGAATAGGTGCATGATCTAAGATAAATGGGTATTCAACCCAAGATCGATACACCCCAACCTCTAATAACAAATCTTCAACAACTATACAGTTGTCTAACCTTCTTGCCATCGCTTCCACCCCAGTCCTACCATTTCGCCAAGTTGGTACCAGCTTTAAAGGCTTCACATCAATCATCTTGTTATCCCTGAATAGATCCTTATAAAATTCACCAAAGGTAGCTTGTCTGGAGGTACCCCCCCAAACTTCCTCCGGATCACTAATGAAATTTAAGTCACCAACAATAATAAGGTTCTTGATATCCAATAAACCACTCTCTGCAATCAGCTTCCAAAATTTTATATGTTTCAAACATGGACCGTATACATTAAAAAAGATTAATTCCCAATTGTCCTTTAAGCTTGTACCTGTTAGTAAAATGCCACCAATCGTAAAATATGACACAAGATAAAAAAAACAAGTGGATCCCAAGAGACAAATAATTCCCCCTGAAATACCCAAAGCATTGACCACACTTTTCACCCAAAAGAGTCTAAGGTCAAGCATGAAATCTCTAAAATTTTGAACCAAAACATATAACATATACTTATAGTTGTCAACCCTTTCTCCTTTCTATTTTGTTACATTCATATAATCCATACATCACATAACTTTTACTTTTATGATTTCTATTAACCTTTTTTACCTTTTTCATTACCCTTTCTCTTAGTAATGGGCTGTTTTTCCCTTCCCAACTCTTCGTCCTATACTCAATTTATGAGTAACCACTTGAGTAACCACTTTTAACCTTTTTAATTTTTTTCATAACCTTTTTCCCTATCCCCTTCCCACCTCTTTTTCCTGTATTCAATTTATATAGGTTCAAAAACAATAAATATATATATATATATATATATATATATATATATATATATATATATATATATAATATTAAAATGATTTAATAATTTTTTAAAAATAATAATCAAAATGTGAAAGATCTTTATCATTGGTGAAAAAAAAATCCATAAAAACAGTGTAATGTTGTATCACTCATTGAAAAGTTAAAGAGAAAACTTTACACAATGCATCAAATAGAATTGAACATTGATTTGATATATAATATATATGATCAAAACATTTATTTCATATGTAAAATACATGATCTGATCAAAAGCATTGTAAATACATGTGAGAGTATCATAAATCTTAATTTTGGTTATTTTAATTTATTTACTTCTTTTCCTTTTTTCACTTTAATTTTTTCTTTCAATCCCTTATCTTTATTTATATTATTTATTTGTTTTTGTTTTTATTTTTATTTAATAAGTTTTTTCTTTACTGCAAAGTGAACAATTATCATTTTTATTTGTTTTTTATTTTTATTTTAATATAGTAAGTTTTTTTTCGATATGTTAATTTTTTTATCTTTGTTTTTTATTTTTATTTTAATGTAGTAAGTTTTTTCTTCATTAATTTAGGAGACTTAACAATTATTGTTTTTTAATTAAGAGATTAAATATTATTATAGTCATATTACAATATTCAAACTGGATTTGTTTTGTTTTGCTAAGGAAACGTAAGTAAGGTTATCTACTCCACCAAGGTTGTTTTGTATTTATACTTAAATCCAAATGTATCACACGTACAAATGTATAACATGCACAAGTATAAGCTCAAACATCATTGAAAACACTTTAAACTTTAATGGAAGCAATTTTGATACTTTACTTTTATCGATTAAGCCAGTCATCATTCACATTTTTTAAGCTCAAACATCATTGGAAACACTTTAAACTTTAATGGAAGCAATGTTGATACTTTACTTTTATCAATTAAGCCAGTCATCATTGACATTTTTTATCTTAATTGTGTGATATAACATCAATTCTTTGATTTAATTATTCTCTCAATTAATTTTTCTAGTCTTCCTTTTAATTAAATTTATATTAACTCATTTCCTCTGAGATTAAAAGGGTTTAATTATTTTTTTTTTCTTCTTGATCTAGATTATTTTGAGAACAACATGAAGACAAAAATATAATAAAGATATAGAAAGGAGATACAGAAAGATATTGTAAGGAACACAATAATATTGTAAAACTTGGATTCTATTAATGATTGTATGGAATACAAAAGACTATAAAATGCAAAGCACACAAGCTGTATAGAATGGTGGTAGCTTATCTCTGAAGAGAGATGTGTCAACTATTCTCATTCGCAAGAATTTTATTGCAACATGAGGATTCAAAGGGATTTTTAACATAAAACATAAATGAGAAAACCATAAACATCCAAAACCCTAACCCAAGAAGATGAAATGTCAAATGGTTTATAGGTCTCGATGGGGGTAGTTGATACATCAACTTCCCAAGGGCGCAACTTTTGCATACGATCTATGTTTGGGGCGCTTGGTACCCTGTCGGAAAGGTCTAACAGAGGAGAAAACTTTCTTAACAGCATAATACATCCCAATAAAGATCTATTGGGTGCTGCCAAGTAAAAAAAATATCATTTAGCACCTCAAAACAGCCCCGAAATTTTGGGACCTGAAAAACTGTAGGAAAACTGCCAAGATGGAAGCTATAATTTGAGCCAATGGAATAGGTGGGAGACCACCGATGTCCACCTGGATCATTCCTCCCCCCTTAGGAAGCAATGGTATCCATTGCATCAAGTCCCTCCATCAGATGGGGAAACTTTTGTTGAATCTGAATTCTATTGATCCACTTACTCTGATGAAGAAATTTCCCTACTTTGACGACCTAATAGAGTTGGATGTTTTGTTGGAGGGTGTCATTCGTCTTGGTTTCCATGATCCAATTAAGTGTCTCCTATTCAATGCAGTCAGGATTGAGTTATGTAGGGGCCAAGTGCTTGGTCGCGGCTGAAGTATCCAGGAGAGGTATAAATTGTGTTCGAAGCAGTTCCACATTAAATACCATGTGCAAGCCAAGGAAAGGAGGAATACTTAATTCAAAAGAATTTTAACCCAAAACCTTGGTCATGGTGTAAGGACCATATCAGAGTGGGTGTAGTTTTCGATGGGGTATGATGAGGCACTCTTTATGCAAATGCAACCATACCTTATCTCCCATATAAAATTTGTGTGGTACCCTATTGGCCCTTGAACAAGTTTTGAGGGATATTGATCAAGTTTGACCTATTTTGGGACTTCAACAGCCTGTCGAAGACTGAGCGCAAGACGAAGTGGAGATCACGATATCTCAGCCCCTTTTTGGGTCCTTTTTGGGTTATGGGATTATGTAATGGGAATGGAATGTCGGCCCATGGGTTTACCCATGTTTAGGCCTATTTTGTAAAGTATAAATAAATGTCTAGGCAATATAAGAAGGAGAGGTATCTATGTGATAAAGGGATGATAAGCTAAGTGCTAAGTGCCATCGTGATTTGTAAGTGCTTTGTGCATAACTGGGAGAGGCTTGCAGATCTAAGTGCAAGTGGTTGTAACAGACTGTGGAAGGATTTGTGTTATAACACGAGGAGAGAGGATCTAGCGAGGTGCGCAGATCTCCTCTCCTAGGAGGAGTAGGATTTTGGTGGCTCTGTGCTTGCAAACAATTGACTGGAGACAATAAAGAAGAATAGTTGGTGGATGTAGCCCCAGGGTGGGGGTGAACCACATAAATACTGTGTTGTCTTGCTTTGTGCTTTGTCGTGATGTGTTTATGTATTCTCTAGCTAAGTGCTTTGATAGAGATAGACAAATATGCTTATGCTTTGTGCTAATGATGTGTAAGAATGTTAGATCTGACCTCTATGAATGTGCTTAGTGCTTGATCTGCTAGATCTAATCTACATGTTTCTACCTGTTTATGATAAAATTTTGATATACATTAGATCTGGGTGAATGCTTCGATGCTCTGTTTTATCTGTGAAGTAGATATTGGTCAAGTATTGATGAATGTTAACTGATAAGTGCTCTATTTAGTGCGATAATCACAAATCTATGTCCCAGCTAAGGTTGCAGACACCTGATTCCTACAACCACCCCTGACTCTACCTCGGGTGAGACTTCATCTTCTTCGAAGGTGTTTCCGAAAGGGCTGGTAGTTAGGGTTTTGTTGGTGCGTTGTTGTAGCGTTAAACCCTGGGTCTGCCCCTGTGCCAACAAATGGTTCTATTGTAGGGACCTGAAACTATGATTGTTGGGAACTGAGGAAGAAGAAGCTTTGTGCACAGATCTGATCTAAAATTGTGAAAT
>JASDQU011379676.1:3621-13815 GCA_032191745.1 Picea mariana | reverse complement strand
CAATCTATCCACCCATTTCTTCTGGATCTACCTTCAGTGTTTAAAATGTGTTGAAGAAACTCCCTCTGATACCAATTGTTTAAATAGGTACTTGACACTGAGAGGGAGGGGGGGGGGGTGAATCAGTGTCACAAAACTTATTGACAAATTTTCCACTTTTCACAAATTAACTGAATAACAAATATTCATTTCATTTTCACAATCTATATATATATATATATATATATAACAATAAATACTTTATTTATTAAATAACTAGAATGAATACATAAGATCAATCTTTGAACATCATCTTCATACAATTATGAGAGACCCAGCTCTCTGTTACAATACCCAACTTGTAGTTCTCAAATCCAACTGAGAAATGAGGAATCCAACCCTCATAACAAGTCCCAACTTGTTGATCTCAGATCCAACTAAGATGTGAGGAATCCAATTCTCATACAAGATCCAACTTGTAAACAAGAACCAACCTGATAGAATGAACTTTCATTCAATCCATTATATATAAATATATATACTTCAACAAATTCAACTACACACCTTCTTATACTTCCCTTTTGTTTATATAGTTTTCCAACTGATGTGAATTTGAATCATTGTGTTTTTTGATATTTGAACCATTGTACCTTTTCATTTAAAATGATAATCTTAAACCTTAGTTAATATCATTTTCCTTTTTATTCTTTATTCATGTTTTCATTATTTAACTCTCTTTTAATCATGATTGTGTATCGGTTTGTGTGTCCTCATGAGTTGATCACAGACATGGATCAACTCATTAGATCGTACTCATGCTTCTGTTGTATTCTTGTTTCACCAATAGATCATATTCTATCTTTTAACAATTCTCTGTATTATTCTAGTGTAGCTCACTATCGGATGAAACCTGCATGAGGCGCTTCCTTCAACCCATATGATCACAGGCGTAGAAACATGGGCTTATCAATTTAAGCATTGTATTATTTTTTGCCTTTATTTCATATTTCATATGATCAACGGTGGTGACTAGACTCTAGGTGAAACTATTGCTTGAGCGCTCATCAAATCAATGGTCATGAATCTTCTAATGAGATGGGTGGCTGATGAAAATTATCACTTTGGAACTTCGTGTTTTCAACCTTCCAAAAATTCTGAATCTAGATCAAACGGTTTATTTCACGGAACTAGATCAACGGAGAGATTTGATCCTTTCACTGCTAAATCCGATGGCTAGGACTTAATCAAGCGTCGATATGGATGGCCACCATTTACTCCGGGTCTTCGAACTTCGGATATTTCAGATCTCAACCCATTATTTCCTCCGGAGTGGTCAGCTGCTGAGTAAGTCATAAATGGTGGAGACCGCTTGTTGTCAGTCAATGCTTCCTCTTACACTATCCTTCCACTGTAGTAGATTGACATACGAGAATTCTCTCGAAGTGATTTTCAGATCGGATGTCTCATGTCCACTTCGGGTCTTTAGCATTCGAGACTTCAGGACTTTGGGCGATTGTTGGTGGTAAAGTTCCTGAAGAAAAACTCTCGGAGTGACGTAACTTACTTGTCTCACTTGATGACGTGTCATGAGCCGAGAAACTACCACATGTCACTTAGATTCGTGATGTGCACGCACTTGAAATGTTGATTCCAATTTGACACTTGTTGTTCTCTGACTGTGCCACGTGTCCTTGCCAATGTAGACTGTTGACATGGTCTGCCACAGTTTCTTGCTGACGTCGATGTATATCTCTCGATGTGACACATGTTCATCTCTTTGATCTAACGGTCAGAATAGTATCCGAAGGGTATCTTAGATCGACAACTGAGAGTGACTTCAGACCTTCTCCCTTCGAGACTTCGAGACTTTTGACATTCATTCGTGATAAAACTCACGAAGCAATTCCCCCAGAGTGACGTAACTTGCTCACATCACTTGTTGACATGGCATGATCCAATTTTCTCTTGACACATGTCATCATCCAATTCTGCCATGTGTGTTTGTTGACGTGGTTTGTTGACATGGTTTGCCACATGTCTTTTGTTGTCATGGTCTTCCACGTGTCCTTGCTGACGTGGTCTGCCACACATCCTTGCTGACATCGTCTACTGACCAACAACCCTGATCCAACGGTCCTCGTTATGTCCTCCAAATTCGATGGTCCTTATGCACTTCAAATTTTCAGGCTTCGGGTATTTCAAATATCAAAGTTCCCACAGCATAACTTCCTCACATATTTAGACCCGAAGTGAAAGAGGTTCGTTCGATCTAGATCTTAGATCGACAACTCGATCTTTCTATTGTGCTTCTCTTCTATCTTATCATGTCCTTCCACTTTAACATCATCCGACGGCTGATGGGAATCGGATTTGATCCGATGGTTGACGGGTATTCGGCTAAACAAAATCTCAATCTTTTATCCCCACTTATCCTATCCTTCCACTTTGAAATGATCCGAGGTCTAACGAGAGTTCAGATTAGATCCAATGGTCAAAGGGTATTCGAATGATCAAATTATCAACCCTTTCATCTTATCTTGTCCTTCCACGAAAAATTGATCCAATAGTCATGAAGACACTTAAAGCAGATCCATGATCATAGATGATTGCAGAACCACAACTTGCGAGTGATTTAACTCGTCGCCCAAACTCTACAATTTGTCCCTGTCATTGATCTGGCCATTGTGCATCAATAGTCTCGATTTAATTTGGCTTAATCTCATCGTTTGTTGGATCAAATGCAGTCATAGATATTTGGAGCTATGAGATCTGATGATCTAGGTCAATTGCGAGATTGGAACTAGCGAGTCGTTTAATTCTCCTTCTGATCTCCGCAATTTATCCCTGTCGTTGATTTGGTTTGCAAATCTATAGTCACGATCCTCCAACAATCCTCAAGCCCACGGTAACTCATATGACTGATGTCCATTATATTTAGATTATCAACAAGGTCAACCTCTTGATCGGATGACTGTTGTTAGAATAAGATTTGCCTCACCCTATGCAATCTTGAAGAGAGGGCCTTATTCCATTTACCTATGAAGAGTTACTTTCTCCGATTAATGAATCTAGAGACAAAAAGAAATATTTTTCCACTTGTACACACCTGGAAAGTTATACAACATGCATATACATTGGTTGCTCCACTACAACCCACATACATCGAGATTTGTGCTAGAAAATCAAAAATAAATGTCGAGTTTCCATGTCACGAAAGAAGATATCTGATCCTTGGCCTTCCATATACTGGAAACGTTCTGACTCGGCCCTTCAATTTCATTTTGAAGGCTATAAAGAAGCCAATTTCGAGCTATGGAAAATGAGAGAGAATTCAACTTTGAGAGCAAAGTTACTCTGGAGAAATTATTACTTCATTATTGAGTCTGCATCCCTTTGTCCTTTAAGTATGAACACAATGTTTAGTTCCCAAGTTCTTCCCTTATTAATGGAGAACCTCTTTGCCTCCCTTATATGAGCTTGCCTTTTGTGGAGGATTGAAGTGGTGGAGGCCCAGTTGGAAGGAACTTAGTTTCTTGGTTCCAAACCATGCTGATACAGAAGCTTGTAATGTTTTCACTTCTGCTGATCATTTATTAATAGAAATACTCCTTTCCCATCTAATTGATATCTTGCAAATATATGTATTATGATCCATTGGCATGTTTGTTTTGAATATTAATGGATTATGCTATCTAATGTGATAACCTGTTATATTATCACTATATGCTTGATTTGCTTGTTTGTTGAGAACTTGTTGTAGGTATAAAGCTTTAGGTAAAAGTGCTCAACGATGGACATCATCAAATGTTTGGATGAGGTAGGCATCTTTCTTACCTCCTTTGCACATTAGTTTATATAGCATATGTTAGAATTGAGTCAATTTATATAGTCAATCCTATCTATTGTGGTTTACCCTAGCTATAAAGAGATTTTCCTTGTAACAGCTGCTGAGTCTTCTCACTCTGATCAGTCGGCTGCTAAGGATTTTCACTCTAAGCTTACACTTTTCCTTATGAGCTTTAATAACTATTTGTGCATTATTTTATGCATTGATAGTTAGTCGCTAATTCTCCTGAGCTTTGATCATAGGAACATTGTTGATTCAATCGTGATCAACAATAATCACAAATTCGCTAATTCTCTTGAGATTTGATCATAGGAACATTGTTGATCCTATCGTGATCAACAATAATCACGAATTTCTTCTATACTGTGTTTTCCCTGCTGAGCATTAATATCTACATATTGTTCTCTCCTCCTCCTGAGCTTATGCTTTGAATCTTTGCATACTATTTGAAATTCACTGCTGACTGATATAATGTAGACATCAATGACAATTCATCATAACAAAAAATCATCACATCATAATGACATCGACTGTTGACATCAATGACAAAATATCAATGACAATATGTCCAACAGTAACTTCAACTTGTTTGTTTTGATCAGAGGTAGTGGATTTGGGAGCCCCTGCTCTCATCCTCAAATCATATTTCTTCTTTGGTTGGCCTTGAATAACTCCCTCTTCCCCTATTTGATTATCAAATTGATTTGACAGTTGTGCTACCTCATATTCTTGTGGTGTTAAATGGTTGGTATAATAATCTTTTTCATTGAGAGGCACAATAGTATCATCCAGAACATCACTCTCTACATCCATCTCCTTAATCTGATTGTTTTGGAAAGGAGGAACTACCCTTTGATCATCAACATTTCTCCTTTCTCTCTGCATTATTTGAGGGAATAATTAGGCCTTATGAACTCATTTTGATTTCTATTACCAGCCCCTTGAAAAGATCTATTTGGTTTTTTAGATTCCCACTACAACTTAGCAATTTTAGAAGTCAGATCCTTCAAAGTTTGGGTTATTTCATCAAGTTTTGGATCAGATGTGGCTAAGTTAGAGGAGGCAGGGGAGTCCTCTACTTTTTTTTTCTTATCTTTATCAGATCCGGTTTCTAATTTGTCTGATGCCAAAATAGTAGATTCGACCTCAATGGATGCTTCCTGCATGGACAACAATGTGTTTGATCTTCTCTCTCTTAGGAGGAGGGAGAATGTTGCATCAAATGCATTGGCATAAGTGATCTTGGTAGAGGCTTCAATTTGTTTGATCTCATCTGGGATTCTACCATACATCTTATTGAATCTCTTGGTGAAATCTGAAATAGATTTACCATTGTTTCTCTTTAGGGCCCCAAACTCAGTGATGTAGTAGAGGTAATCTCTCCTATATCCCCATTGATTTATGAAATTTTCATACAACACCTCAATATCTGCAATGGAGGCTAGAGGAAGACCCTTGAACCACTTTCTTACTTCCCCATATAGACTCTGTACAAGCAATCTCATCCATACATCTGCATAATCAATGTTAAAATTATCTGCAAAGATGTAAAAGGATACCAGATGTTCTTCGGTAGTTACCTCACCTTCCCCATTATATATCAGTAAATATTTCCTGTAATCTATGGATGGGAGGGCATGTAGGCCTACAGGAATAACTAGGGGTGCATATCTGGCATCAATTATGACATCCATCTTGTTAACAGCCATGGATTAAATAATAGGAATTTGAAGATTTATGGGAGATACAGGGGTGGATGCAGGACTGGATGTTGAAGTGGAATTAGGAGTTGGAGATGTCTGAGCTTCTATGGAATTATGATTCTCATGGCTAGAAAATTCAAGCTACTTGTGATGATGATTAGACATATTCTCTTGGTGTGCAGCTTTTCCCTTGAGGTGGGAAGTATATCTCTGAGATACAATGGATTTTCTTAGTTTTCTTTCTGACTTAAAGACTATTGTATCCTTCTCAGGGTTAGAATGAGCCTTCTTGTCTTTGTTGTCTTCAGATTTGGATCTTTTGAATCCTTTTCTGGGAACCAATATTTCTTCTTTAGATTTTACTCAATGGATTTTCCATGTGAAAGATGGCAGTCTATCTGTGTCTGATCTTTGTTCACCATCAAAGGTCATATTTGAACAATGACGTTCTCCCATGGAAATATATTTTGTTACTCCGCTCCTTGGCAACGATGCCAAAAGATGTTGGTCCTAAGGTCTGCACCTAACTACTAAATGGAAAAGCTAGGCCACCTATCAGTTTGGAATGATTATTTCTTAATACATTGGTTTTCTTGGTAAGATTAAGGACAATTTTCAAAGATGGTGCTCTGGAAAGGAAGGACACATAGTGTAAAAGTAGGTTCTCCTTTGATAATGGTATGGGTATTAAATGAAAAATGAGGGTATTAAAAGACACACACAGACATCAACAACAATCAATGTAATGAACCACTTTCTCTGTGGAAAGTAAGACTTAAGATAATATCACAAGACCTAGACAAATATCTAGATGAAAATCATTAAATGGGTTGAAAAATAGTGGATCTTCACTAAACAATAGTTGTATAACAGGTTGCATAACCAACAAAAGATAAAATAAAACAATAGCTGAAAGAATAAGGAAATGTACATTGCACACATCAAAAAATATGCATTCAAGATAAGAATCAACACATAAATATTTGACTAAGAAGCACAATTGTCATCAACATATATTCACTAGGTAGAAAAATTTACAGTTAACTATGAAGGTCCAAATCCTCTATTGCTTCTACTTTTCTGAAAACTCCCAAAAACTAAAACATACAAAGACTGCATATTTAACAGAGTTGCAAAGGTTATTGTCTATATGGGACTGATACCTAACTCTAGATAACTAATTGTAGAACAAATAATTAACTTAACTAAAACATTGCATGCAGTACAATAATGTGTGCTTCACACTGGACTTAATAAAAAATATTGGTTCTTATCACATACAGAAGACCACTTATTAATTCAACCTAAATAATTTTGGAACTGAACAACTAAAAAATTCTACCGGTTCTTAGACTGAACTAATGCATGCGCTAGATGAACTGTAATTGGCAAAAAAATTAAGAGTGACAGAATAGGGTTCTGTGTTGAGTAATGGCATACCTGCGAGCTATTTGAGGCCTCTGTAGGATAACTAGTTGTTTGTTTAGATCCTTTCATTATATTCTCAAGCAATAGGTCGTCTTATGAAGTATCCTGGAGCCAACGATCCTGGACCTGGGACAATCTCCATGCTCTCTGTCTGTAACATAGATTTTGGTGGCTAAGTGCATTCCATTTTGACCCGTTGGTTTCCATATGTGTCTGGACAACTTCACTATTGTGATCCAATCAATCATTGGGGCAGACATGATTGGTTGCGAGTAGGAGGACGTGGAGGTAGTTGACCAATAGGGGATGGCATGAGCGGATTTGTATTACATGGAGGTGAGTGGAAGTGGCGTGGTGACCTGACATCATATAATCACATGATTTTGGGAGTTGTTGAGGGTGGTTTGGGTCCACACTGCTTTTGGGCCCGAAATCCCCTCTAAGTTTCCACGTAGCTCCCCCACAATACCATGGTTTAGATTTCAAACCGCTCAAGAAATTTAACGCTCAAGCATGTTGCGACCCTGAAATGAACCGTGGTCATTGATCTAGGGGATGGGGGTTCCGCCAATAGATATTAGAGCGAGATTCAGGCACTCTGCGACAAAAAGTATTTTCTCCACATTATGGAACCTCGAATGCCACGAGAACTGTCGATCTCACATTAACATAAGATCTTCACCGTCGATCATGTCACCTTTCCGTTTGCATGTATTTTGAGTCTGACATGATCTGCTCTAATTGGATGCTAGCTTTTGTGGAATCTTACTGAGATTTCAATGGATTTTTTCGAACATGGATATCTCCTGTGCATACACAAAAGACTCGGTGGACCTGCTCTATTCTTTGTTAGTGGAAAATATGATGACGAGTATTCCAAATTCAATGAGAATCATTGATCTCGTGAATCTTTGCCCAGATTTAATATGTTTCATCGATTTATTATTCAATATAAGTTTTATTGTGATGCTCTATCAAACACTACATTGTTCCATCAACTACTATGATGTTTTATCATTTTGGTGGTCCACAAACACTACATTGTTCCATCAACCATCAATTTGGGCCTTATTCCTCTGCTTCACTCCTGTAGTAAACACCATTTGTGACACTCTTGACATAAATGACAATATACTCAACATTTCTATGACATTGTCACCATTTCCATCATTCTGAATCCAAATAGAGAACGCCATAATTAAGATTCATTAATTCATTAGTAATGTCATGCAAGGTAAAATAGTGTTCCATCTAGGTGACCTAGGAAGGTGGATCCAAGCCATCAAATTTTTTCACCTCAACCCTAGGAAAATGGGGGTCACAATTGGAATGAAAGTGCATAGGATTGGAAGAGTAAGCACCTTCTACTTGGGGGTTTGGGCCAAAAGAGTAAGGACCCTAGGAGATGAATTGTTGGAAAGAAGATTTGAGTTTTTCTATTTAGATAGTGAGTTGGTCGTACATGTGGTCCATTTTGGCATGAATGGAAATAATTTCATTATTCAGTTTTTTATTGGTTTGATATTAGAGAGTGGGGGCCATTAGGATATGAGAGGTAGGTCTATGGATAAAAAGGAATATAAGTGATATATACCACTATGCTCATGGAAATGAGAGGAAACTAATGGGATAAGTGGGAAATAAGGGTACCGGGAAGGGTATGGGTTCACGGGAAAAAAATATTAAAATGATAGGTAGCACAACGGTTAGGGAAAAAAGAGGAATCCAATGGGATAGGTTTCAAATAAGGGTGCAAGCACTACCTAGACGTTTTTTTTTACTCACGTGGAGTTATACTTCAACTTGAATAATGTAGAGTTATACTTCAACTTGAATAATACTCCACTGTCGAAATTCCAAAATTATTAACAAAAACAAAGTGTAGTAATTTCGCAACTAGAATGCAGGAGGTAAGGTTGTGTGACCAAAATATCCTTTTTGTTCCTTGTCTGGTATGTTCCCCCTAGGTTAGGGTTTGCAAGGTGCTTATGGACAAGATTTTTCCTTGTGTTATAGCTCTCTGATATATGTGTGGGGCCAAAAAGTAGTACTCGGCCCAATATCTCAGGGCACCAGCTAAGGAGGATCAACCATACCCTTAGTCAAACTACTTGATTACCCAGGCACTAGAGATTGTCTTCCCAAGTGTTTTTCTTGGTGACACTATAACAGTGAGGTGGTCAATCAATTGATCTAGGTTTGATTTCAATATACCTAGCGGACTCCTGATATACCTGTTGGTACGTGGGAGTGATGGTCATGTACAAATTTTGTCTGATGCGGTACTAATATAGGGGTACCAAAAAGGGTTACATAGGTTTCCAACAAGGTAGAAACTTTGGTTTCTAATAAACCCCTTGAAACCCTCTATATTTCCTACACGTAGGATTCCCCACCGCATTTTTACCCACTGAACAATAGATCTCTATGCTTTAAATATGCCGACAATACATGTATCTACCCTAGAAAAACATTTACCCATAATTCTTGCCAAGGAAAGTGCTCTGATACCACTTGTAAGGTACCAAATGTAATATAATATGCAGAAATAGGAATTTTGAGTAGATATCAATGGGACAACAAAATATTGAGAAGAACAATACCAAAACTAATACATTTATTCAAATAAAAAAATGGTCACTTGCCTCTTCGAGGGGGAAACCTCCAATAGAGAAGATCTCTATTAAAATAATTCTTTAGACAAATATTTTTCATGCCTCCTACTCTTATCTACACTAATTCTATCTTCTAAAGAACATTCTAGAGGAATAACTTTCTAGAAGTGAAAGCTTATATTAGGTCTTCTTAGATTGACTTGTTCATATTTATCAAATATGCCTTACTAGCTAATGTCATCCTTTATTATATGGAAAATATGTTAGTCTATCTATGTGAGGGTTTAGGGAGGTTAGGTCCCTAACATCATTCCATAGCTTCCCATTATTTAGCTTCCCTTTATGTAGGATTCCATTCTGCAACTTCCCATTTTGTAGCTTCCCATTTTGTAGAACTTTATTCTGTGATGTGTCCATCGGATTCCAATGTGTTGGGGATATGAATAAATATTAGGATTAAATATCGATGGATCGACTCTGATGTCTCATCCTGATGGGTTTAAATAATGCTAAAAAAAAAATGAATAATCTTAAGTATGAGCTTTGATATGGTGATGCATTTGGGAAGGGGAGGAGGCGATTCCGAGAATGAGGGAAGGTTTATCTTAATGGTAATTCCCAA
>JASDQU011379675.1:10287-23832 GCA_032191745.1 Picea mariana | reverse complement strand
GTTCCTAGACTGCCTTAGGAACAAGCCTAACACATCTGGTTTAAAAATGATTAAATTTGATATGAAAATGGTAAGATCTCTCTTGGTTTGAAATGAACTAATGATCTGATATATTTCAGTCACTTTCCTATATGCAGGAAGCTAGGTAAAAAAAACTAGTGATTAGTGATTTAAGCTTTAGGTGGTGTAATTAGGAGAAATGTAAAAAAAAACTAATAATTTCACCAATGAACAATCATGTCCTTTAATTTCCTTATACAACAGTAGAATAAACCTTTATTCAGAGATCCATTCTAAATAATATTTAGAAGGGAAAAACACTATTGTGGTAAAGATTCCAAAAAAATCCTTTATAGCAATCTTTTCAACACAAATGCATTGTCATAAAATCATATAACATCAACAAAGTGTTTTAGAGGAAATATTGAAGATGATAAACATATGATAGAAACACACACTAACCATTGGCTTTATTTTCAACTGGAGTCTTTACATAGGCAAAGATAAACCAAAATTGTTTTAAAAGATTTACATTGACAAGCCAAAATAGGGATCGAGCCCTTTCTCCATCTCTTTCATACAATATAGAGAGTTTTCATAAACCATATAAATTTATTGTCACCGAAAAAATTAGTGACACATCATAACTAATCCCCATAAGCTCTGAGGGCACAATCTTATCTTAACTACTTAGATACAAAGTTGGCACAATAAATATAACAGAAAACCAAATCCTAGGCAACAACTTTGCACTAGAACAGGTCTTTGACTCATCTGATTCCACTTGGCAAGAAAGTTGTCTCCTTTCACCTGATTTTCAGTGATTCATTCGATTCTGAATTTGACTCCAACAACTAACAAATCAAACAAGTGTCTAATTGCACAATCATCCACCAAAATACCCTGCAGACCATCTTTAAAAGAGATATCATGCTCACTCTGTGTTGTAGTATAGTTGTATTACCTTCATGTATTGATAGGATATTTTCAAAACCATAATCCCATATAGTTTCCACCTCTACATCTCCCTTCATCCATTACAAAAACTCAACACTGTATCATTTGTTGAAAAACAAGCTGCTGCAGGTGTTCCTGTAGTGCCATAGCACTTTTTTTGCATATTGTAGGAACTTCCTGTAACGCCCTTTTGAAAATCTTTTTTTAACTCTTAAAATACCCTTTCAAGCCCTGTTAATAGCCAAAACCATAAATAGGAGGATGATATATCGAGTATATGTAAACAAAAAGTGATCTTTAAACTCAAAACCACCTTTAGTCCAAAACTAGGTCTGCATAGGAATTTCCACCTTCAGATTTGAATCTCTCCTTGAATCACACACTTAGCTGCCTCAGCCAGTAAATATAGATTGTCCCTCCTTTCTTTCTTTGATTGAGAGGGGGTTAACCTCTTCTTAGGCACATCATCATATAACTTAGTCATTTTTTATTTCTTCTTCTCAGAACTATCTATAGGCTCTACTTTAGGGTTTGTAGGCTCCTCGTCAATGATTATTATCTTGTCTTTGATGGAAAGGCTATACATAGCTTTAGATTTAATTATGAATTTGTTTTGATGCATGGTATTCCTTTTCCTAATCAATACTCTATATCTTTTAACATCATCCTCATAGGAACTTAAACTAGAGGGAACTATACCTGGAGGGGGTTCTTCATGCATTATATGTTTTGAATGTGTCTCTGTTTGATGAGGCCTAGGATTTTTAATTGAAATCTTAGATTCTGATTTAGTAAGAAGCAACCTCTTACTCCTTATAACATAAAATTTTTGAGTAGATGGGAATGGTGGCTTACCTTCATCCTGCAACTGAGAGGACCCTTCTCCCGCTTGCAAGCTTGTTAGAGTGACCTCAACTTGCTCCTCTGAAGCCTTTGAACTAGCCTTCCTCTTACACTTCTCAATTCTCCTTGAAGCTGTAGGAAGTTTTGCACTCAGTGAAGCTTTCTCTGTCCCATGATATATTAGGAAGCTTCTTGGAGGGAAAGTAGGTTTTAGGTTCAAACCCTGACCAAAACAAAATATGGTCCCATGTTCTCTGTCTCTTCTCCAATTCTGCTTTAATCATCACCTTGATAAGTCCTCAATGGTATATACCATGAGGGGGTGTATTATGGTTTTCCTGAATCTTTGTGGCCATTTTGTTTAAATCCATTAAGAAGTAGTATGGTAAACTCATCCTCTTGATTCTAGCTAGATGAAAAAGGAAATGAATATGGAATAGAAAAATAGTAGAGTAGCATCCTTCACAGGTAATATAATGTTTCACCATTTGTAACACCTTCAACCAGTCAACAATCAACCATTATTTTGATATCCCTTTGGCCCAATTAGAGTCTTTGTGTTCTAGTTTTAAGAACTCATTCACATCTCCACCTGTAATAATTTTGTTCTTAAATCATTTTTCCACATTAGTGGGGAGATTGCAGGCTGCAACAATAGAGTCTTCTATAACCTACATTTCCATATATGTAATTTGCACTCTCTTTCCATAAAAACCCTCAACAAAATCCTTGGCTACACCATAATGATATCCATCCAACCTGGTGTAGTAAGGATAGCACCCTGCCTGGTCAAACACGCTTCTTCATAAGATTCCATTAACTTAGGACCTTTGGGCTCTTTCATGTTCACATTACCACTCTTACCCATGCTCACTGTCAAGACCAAAATGTTGGATCCTTTGCTATGGATGTGGGGTATGCAGATTGCATGGAGATGAATGTGGGATTTTATGGCTGCATGGAAATCTGTCTAAAAACAAGTTGCGATCTGGAGGTGGAATCATAATAAATAATAAACCTCAGTTAATTTAAAACAGTTAAAAACCCCCATCTGCATGTTGTAATGGATGATGACAGTTGTCAGGTGGTAGTACCGCCACATAACCTTTTCATGAATTCGATATTGTATTTTCTCTTGTTGGCTGCAACTGCTTCCTATTTTGTAAACATGTTAATAAACCTTCATTTTCCCATCTTAGACAAGCCACGTCCCTCTTTTCCTCGAGAAATTCGCGCAATAATGAAAAGCAAAGACAGTTGGAAGTTCCTATAGCGCCTGCTTAAAACTGAGTATTGGCATGTTTTAAGAATTCGAACTTTCAACAATGATTTATTTCAAGTTATCATGAGACATAAAACATGAAGTGGCATGAGATGTCCACTTTGTACATCATTTAGACCTTGCCTTTTTTGGATTAAGATCAAGACATCATATCAACCTTTAAGGAAAGTCCACAAATTAAATGATGACATGAAATGACCCTTATGAATACCTAAATTACTCCACTTAACCCCTCTTATTATAATAAAAAAAATAGATACCTCCCATCCCTAATAACACAACATTTTGACCCCCAAGGTAAAAACCTTGAACCTTTTAAAAAAATTCAATGAGGATTTAAAACTTATGCAAAATATTCTAATGAAGAGAGTAGGGATGAGAGAGGAAATTTGAAAAGTTTAGATGTGCTAACATTGGCTCCATGGGGGATGGATTTATCCCTGTGAAAACTCAAGAACTTAAGTATACATGTTCCTTATATCAATCTAACCTTGTATACAATGTATTCTGGAAAGTATGCCTACTCTGTTTCTGAAATCTAGCAAAACTTTATTCAAAGCACATCAACCTGAAAACTTTAAACTGAAAGAAAAGTTGCAGCAGTGCTCCATTGGTCTATGGAGTCCTTATTATCTAACTACCACACCACACCAATATGTACAATGGAATTTGAGCCACCAACGACTTTAGTAAAATAACTTCTTCAGAAAATACCCATTGACTGGGCCACCAAAAACCTCTTCACCTTCCAAATTCTACAATAGGAAAGTGTTGTTGTCCAAGACCTTATCCACCCTGAATGGACCCAACCATAAGCTGTCAAACTTCCCATGATTGTATTCTTTTTGGGCATCCCATTTAAAAACCAAATCTCCAGGTATTAGTTTCTTTGTTTTTTATTTTATGTCAAAAGTCTCTTTAACCTTTTGTTGATGTTGATGAGATTTTTCAAGAAGTCTCTTTATTGCTTGTTGTAACTCTACAATTTGACATATACTTTTGATAACATCATTAGGTTTGACTTAAATTTCTTGTAGAAACTTCACAACAGACAAGGCAATATGTATTGGAAAAACTACATCCATCCCATATACTAGTTGAAAAGGTGAGGTTCCATTTGCTCTTTTTGTGCTAACACGGTCAACCCACAAGGCATATTTCAACTTAGAATCCGAAGCCCTCTTGTTATCTTCCAACAAATTCTTAATGATCTTTACCATACTCTTATTGGATGATTCTGCTAGCCCATTACCCTGTGGGTAATAAGAAGTGGAAAGCCTAAGATTGATGCCATAGTCTTCACAATTATCATGTTAGCAGATTTAAAAGATGCAACATTATCTGTGATAATCACTTCCTGACAACTGAATCTAGATAATATATTTTCTTCAATAAAATTCATGATTACCTTTCATTCACTCTCCTTGTAGGTACAACCTCTATCCACTTCGTGAAATAATAAGTGGCTATCAAAATCCATCTATGTTGGCCACTAGATGGAGGATGAATTTCACCTATGAAATCTAGATCCCACTGTTGGAATGGTGCAAACACTTTCACATGATTGAGAAATAAGGGTTTGAGCTTCTTCTTACTAGAAAATCTATGGCATTTTTCACATGCTCTAACCCTTGTACATACATTAGAAAATAGACTAGGCCAATAATAACCATCCCTAAGTATCTTATATGTAGTGGACTTCCAGAAGTGGTGTCCTCCACAGACTCCTTCATGAAATTCTGTCATGACTCTCTCTGCTTCTTCTTCATCAAGGCATCTCAACGATAATCCTGAAGGGTCCCTCCAGAACAAAGTCTGATTATTCACAAAATAATTAACAACTTTTAGTTTGAAATATCTCACTTTAGACTTGTCCATACCCGGAGGATCTTGTAAATTATGTAAAAAATAAAGAATATCATTGTACCAGTCAGATTCAGTAATATTTTCATTCACCTTAGAAATGTTGTCTTGAGGATGCAAATCTCCTGAATTGTTACAAATGTAGTTTAATCCCAAAACCATGCAATTAGAATCAACTAGAAACTTAGATAATACCTAACCTTTAACTATCTTTGTACTTGATTTCCATGCCATACTCGAGCAACTTAGCTATCCATTTACTTATCCTTCCATCACTATCCGACTGAGTCAAGATGTCTTTAATAGCACTAGACATATGAGAAGTTATTAGTGCTTTTTGGGAAAGGGATTTGATCAAAGGAAGAAGTCTGAGGAGTGAGTCTCACACTACAAAAGAATGGCTAGGCAAGTTTGGGTAATGTATTGTTGCATATTTTGTAGTGCAATGCATAGATGTAAGAGAATTATCAATGAATAATAAAAGAAGCCAATCATTGTGGACGTAGCTCATGTTGGCTGAACCACGTTAAACATGTGTGTTGTAATGTGTTTGCATGTTATGAGGTTTAATGGTATTACACAATGATGATAAACGATTAATATTTTGGATGCATTATTCATATATGTTGTTACAATGTCATGCAATGAAGTAATTGGTAATTGAATGAACATAGAGTAGCGGAATGTCGCACAGAGGATCTAATGTGTAATAAGTAACTATTAAGTAATGGAAATGGCGCACATGAGTAAATGATATGTTGATATGTTGAATTCCTCACTTCCCCTCATCACTATAGAACCCTGGCTCCTATAGCCCCTCTAGATGCCGTAGGTGAGACTTCACTTTCTCTATAGGTGATGTCGAAAGGGATGATGTCTAAGGGTTTTTTTGGTATATAGATGATTAACTCTAGGTCTTCCCACTGCATGCCAACAAATGGTTTTGTTTTTGGGATCAGGAAATGTAATTGAGGGGAATGTTTTGCAAGCCAAATAAGGAAGAAATCGAAGAATGGCTAGAGAGGAAGAAATAATACTTTGTCAGAGAATAGAATAGAAACCCTCGACTCAACGATGAACAATTGTTACAACGGTATGTTTTCACAGATCTGCATGAAATTTTCTTTGGTGAATTTCTGATTGTTTTGACTGAATGGTTAAAAAGGATAGTGGAGAACATTGGGAGATATAGAGTTGAATATATGAGAAACTAGACTCTTGAATTGATAAGACAACTCAATATAGTAAGTAATACGGTTTCTTTTGTGATCGATTGGTGGTTTAATAGTATACTAGGGGGTTATATTACAAAGTTTGAAGTAGATTGTACCTAGTCTTATAGTGTTGCAGAGAGGGAATTTTTCAAGGGTCTGCATGGAAGCTATTTGAGTGCGTTGTCACAACTACATTTGTACCCCAAAAACGACGACTAATTTTTCTGAAATTCGACAGTTACGCGTCTAAAATTCAATGAAATTACTTTTGTTTAAGTGTTGATGGGACGTGGTCAGTTAGTCGACACACAATAGCATAAGTCGGTTATCTAACTTCCACAACCGTCATATCAGAGGGTGGGCCATCAATCATCCTTCCCATATAGCTATCGGATATCCGACTTCCAAAGTCTTCGGATCAGTGGCTAGGTACTCGATCATCCTGTCCCATAGGGGTCAGATATTTGACTCCATGGGGGTGTTAGACCTATGGAGTGGTCGTTGGACAAAAATTTCATGGAGTTGTACCATGTTGTCGGATATGTCGTCAGATATCCGAATCCATAGGGTGTCATACCTATGATGTTGTTGTCGGACACAAACTTCATGGGGTTGGATATCCGATGACACTGTATTGTTTTAAAAAAAGATAAAAACAAATTTGGATTCCCCACAAATTTCTATCAGGTCTCCTATCATCATTTTCACCATTCACTCTGTAATTACCCCGGTATGTAACTACATGAGTAAGACTTGGAAGATGTCAAGATGAGGACAAGATATGAAAATGAAGGACACACAAATGATAAAAAGAGATGGAAGGAAAACAACTTGTATCAATCATGAGCTAATGGAGTCATAAGGCATTGGATAAATGAGAGAGTGTGTCACAAACAACTACTTTGAAGTAAGTCATATGATAGAAGAGGCTTTTTTACCATCTTCTACAAATTAGTAAATAAAGTAACTATTTGATACATTCATATTTAAGCTATGCACTCAAGGTAGAAAGGTCATAATTTGATACATTTGAACCTTAAGTATTTGCTGGAAATATGTTGTAGAAAACTAGTCTTGGGGGCTAATATTGCCACTCATAATTAAAATTATAAAGGTGATGTTTTATGTCTATAATGTGCTTCCAAATATGCAACTTAATTGATAGAAAAAAGGAGGATATGGGCATAAGTAAAACAACAAATATAGAAAAAGGGAGAGCCTCCTCAAATTGCTTTACTCCTAGATGAATAAATTCATTACTAAGATTTTATAAAAGAATGACAACAACAAAAATATACAACAACATGAACAACAAATTGAAAGGTATAAATAAACTGTCCATCAAAGTGGATCAATACCTCAATCTTCCATTAATATTCAAGAATGGTTTTTCAAAGGAGTTCCATCATGATTCAATTCCTAAGCTTGATACTTCATCACTTATCTAACTCCTAAATATCGAAGTGCCAAATCCCTCATGAAAAGGAGAGAAGCCCCTCTTTATATAGAGGGAAATTCATCTTTGTTACCATAAAAAATAATATTTGCTAACTAACTCCATGAAAATTAAAATAATAATAAAATAATGTAGTAGTTAAGCAACATCCTCTAAAAATAGCACATGAAGGTGAGGTGCCTCCTATAAATGAGTGGTTGACCATGACAAGTGCTCCATCAAATAGTAAAATAATTCCTCAATAGTGCGCCCCTGAAGATGCTTGCATACAAATACAATTGATAGGAAAAAATAATCCATAAAAATCCAAAACATAGAACGGTTAGACTACATATTTTAGTATTTGAATAGGTCAAGGATGAATATCTCAAGTATTTAGTTATTAGTTGTTTGAGATGTTTTGATTTGTAATATCCAAATATGCTTTCTATAACTATGCAAATTGGAGGAGGTTCATATTATATCTGGGTTTTTCTAGTGCCCATGATGTATAATGCATAATCTAGATTCAATATATAATTATGCACACACATACATGTAAACACTAAAAATTGACAACCAACCTAGCACCTAGCCTTTCTAAGGTGCAATTATTCTTTCTTTTCTATGATTATTAGTTGAGTTAATGTGAAAAATGATGCAACAATTGAAAGAGATGATGATATTAGGAGGGTTCCTGAAATGGGAGGAATGCAAGAAGGGCCATCTACATGTGTTCCTATTAGGTTATACAATCCCCAACCCACCACATGTGTTTTTGCCCATAGGAAGAGAGGGGGAGCCCTTGTAGACAAGGAACACGAGCATCTCAAAAGGTACTACCTCAAGACCTCGATTTGATTTATTTCCTAATGATCTATATCAATTTATAAGAGCTCTAAAGTTCCATAACCCCCAGAGTGTTCTTATGCTACTGAATAAGGTATCAAAATGACTAAACTAAGGATTGTGGGTACCTTGTTGGATACCCCAGTTTGATATTTTGGTCAAGAATTCATATCCATTTTTATCCATGTTCAAAAGGCTTGAATTCAATATATATATATATATATATATATATATATATATATATATATATATATATATATATATTATTTTTCTTTCTCTATTTAAAAAAAAATCTTTTCAAATCTTCTAACCCATGTATTGCTACGAATAGAGTGCTTAGGAACAGAGTGTCTGCCCAATAGGAAAGAGAAAGAAAGAAAGCATACTTAAATGATTTAGAAACAAGGGTTAAAGAGATTGAGCACAAAAAATCTAAGTTAGAGGAAAGGCTTTCCACTTTGCAGAATGAAAATTAGATGCTTAGACAGGTACAACCCACCATCTTAGCTTTGTGATATATTTTACTTCTGTGGTCTCATTTTTATAGTCTTTGCAGAGAAGTCTTTATGGTATATTTGTTGCTTTTTGTTGTTTTCTATGATTGTTAGGTGGGAATCTCCTAACTCAGTATCATATCCCGTCCTAAAAAGGAATCTGATAGTGTCATATCCCATCATATCTCATCATCAAGTACATTCCCCTTCACATTTGAATTTATGCACACTCCAAATTATCTACAACATTTACGACAAAATCGACAATAAAGTTCCCATGTCACAAACTATTCATCACCATGTACCTGGGAGCTTCTATCTTCTAGTTCAATTGAAACTTTCTACCATCATATATATGTGGTGAAGCAATGATCATGTGTACCCATTTTGTGAACCCATTTTATGAGATCGCTTTGGTAAAATTATTGAACCCTAGTCCCATCATACTAAATTTAGGATTGAGGAGGCATTATAATAGGTGGATGAGGACCACTATAGTAATGCAATATAGAGAAAATATTGAATATAAGTACCATGCAAGTGAGCAAGAGTAGATTGATGGAATATGAAATACATGTACTATGCATGTCATTACTCCCAACCTATGCAATTTAGTGACTGACTCACTACATGATTACTTGCATAGTTGGAAACCCATTGGAAATTTGAAATATATATAAATGTATTAGTTATATATATGGTTATAATAATATTTTACAATTATTATTTATATATATGTTTTATAATATCCATTCTTGGATAAAACCGATTTTATGCTAAAATGTCAAAGTGTACATTTAGTAGAGAAGAAGTTGAATATGCAGGCCACACAATTCCAAAGGAGAGAATCAAAGCTGATCCAAATAGAGTCAATGCAATCACATGGTGGCTAAAAATTAAAAATATATCAAAAGAGTATTTTTGGTCTTAATGGCATATTATTAAAGGTTTGTAAAAAAGTATGCCCACCCAGTAGCATTGCTTTGGAACATGTTAAAGAAAAAATCCTTTTAAATGGACAAGGACAAAAAGGGACAAGGAGGTGAGGTGGCTAAAAGAGGTGTTGTGTGTGATTTGGTGCAAGGGTGTACTAAATGTACTTAGTCAATAGGTTGGAATTGTTGGTGCATACATAAAATAAAAAATACAAAATATGTGAGTGAGAAAAGCTAAATCAATTACATCATTTAACATGCAATCAATGGAAATTTAAAGAGAAGGGGGAAAAAAACCTTTGAATAATCTTCTCAGTCAACTACAAATTGATGTGGAGCTAGTGAAGGTGGATTCAAGTAAAGGAAGCCTCTTTTGTGAACCTTCACACAAAGATAATAAAAAAACCAACACTACTAAGCATTTCTAGGTTGGAAGTTTACATGGAAGCAACGTGACACTTGTGATATTGAAATCATGTTGATGTCATATAGGAACCTTGTGAAAGTATTGAAAGATTATGCACACAATCTACATGGCCCATGAATTGATGTGCCACATAGTTATATATTTGGTCATTTGAATGATTTGACTTAGATAACTTACAAATTTCTCATTATTTTATGATTCATGTGCTTCATTGTGTTTGTATAAGTTGATTAGTGATGTCTTTGGTGTAAACACCTTCATTTGTGAAAGTGGATGAAAATAGTGGAACAAAAGTAATTCTAAATCGTGGATAGGTAATATGACAACAAATGGGGGTCTCTACCAAGGGTGCATCTCCTTGGATGTGGTGAATGATGGAGAATTGATTACAAATGGAGATTTAACATGGAAGTGTAGTGAACCAATGGTTCATCATCCCGAGTCTAAAGGAGGGAAATAAATCAAAGTGTAACTGCTTGAGAGTCCATTGGGAAAATGTTAACAACTATTAAGAGAAAGGTATGAGGCTCATTATGCAACCATGGACTACAAGGACTCCCACTTTTATGGGGAACAATGACATGGGTGCCAACATGCAAAGCAGGCTAAACTAGGGAAACCCATGTAAGGAGGTGCATTACCATTCAATTAGGGAAAAAAAGGGAACTTATAGGGGTAAATCCACTCACCAAACCATGGTTGAACTTGAAAAATATTCAAAGGACGACAATAGGTAAGTTGGATCATCTAATTTTGATTTCACCTGTTCTAGGTTAGTGCATTTCTCTTGATCTACAATTTTGTCTATTCATTTTTCAATTTCGATGGATTTTGGGCCTATAAAACTACATGTTGGGGGTCCTAATGAACCACATAGGTATTAAATCAATAATTATGCATACATGTATGAAAAAAGATTCAACAATTATGAATTAGCATGAGATATTAGGGTTAGGGGTGCACAATTGCACAATCATGCCAAAGATGTGTGGATCTCCCATGTATTGGTGGTAATTGCATAGGTCATATCTTTTGAGGTTTCACACCATAATAAAATTACATGGCATTTAAGTTGGATGGTCACACAATGTTGAAATTTTTTGTTATTTTGATGTTTATAGGTTTTATTGCTTATAAGTGGTGAGAGCATGAGCATGATGTCTTATGGTAGTTAGTTTCTAGTGATGTAGATGAGGAACATAATTTGTTTTGTTGATTAAAACTCCTAAATTTATTTTAGATTTCATAGATTCACACTAACCTTAGATTATAGAACACATCACAGGGATGTGGAATATTGAAAACTATTTTGATGTTGAAGGGTAGTGTTTGGAGATAAAAATACAAGACATCTATTTTATGGTTGGATTGTTGGTACAGGGAGAGGTAGTATACCCGAAGATGACTCTTTAGGGGCAAAGGGCCTTAAATATTGTGATGGACCAAGTCTAAACGCTAGGGACATAGAAGGTGGAGGGATAGTTCCTGACTAAGAGGATTGAGTTGGTGGGTGGATGATGCATTATGATTTGTATTTTTAGGATGGATAGGGGGGGTTGCTTGTGACTCATTGAGTAGTAGGATAATTTATAACACTAATGGAGAGATTCATGGATGGACATCTTTTTTACTATTCCTTGACAATTTTACAACACTAGGTGCACTCTCACCCAAGACAGTGCTAGTGACAAGGACATAGTCATTTATCTTTCACGAGTCTAATTAGCTACTTTTTGAGATGTTTTTTTTTATTCACTTGCATGTGGATATGAGGATAGGTGGACCTAAGATCCATGGATGGTGCGATGGGGGGATTTGAGGTCTTTCCTTGCTAGAGGTGAGGTAGGTTGGGACTTTGTGGAAAAACAATTTGAGATGTAGTAGCAACTAACTATTATTATCCAAGAGTTCCCTTACAAGGGTATGTAATTTACCAAAGATATCGACTTAACACTCCTACCCGGGGATACTTGGAGTGATTTTGGTGAGTTCGCTATTTTTATTTTTTGATATTTCAAATATTTTGTGATTTTTGCATGACATCGATACCAATACTTTGACATTGTCACCTACTAGATTTTGAAGAATCTATTGTAAGAATCCTTTACAAGGCCTCCCATCATGAGGGACCACACACGTATTGTTTTTTTTTTGTTTTTTTTTTTATCTATAATAGGATTTCATAGTGAGGGAATGTTTTTTTGGCTCTATAATAGGTTTTCATAGTGATACTCTTCTTACCTTATGGAGATAAAGTGGAGATTCAAATGTATCTACATGAGATATTTAGTTTTCTTTGAACCCAACCTATCAATTTTTATTGAGAAGATAATGCCATATCCCCTTGTGACATGAGATCTTTAGTTTTATTTGTATCCAACTTATCAAGTTTTATTGAGAAGATAATTCCATAGCCCATTGTGAAGTAGCACAAACAATTATGGCCAAAAACTCTTTTGTCCCTGCTCTATGAATGTTTCACCACTCAAATGTGTCAAATTACTTTTATCATTAAATGATTTAAAGTAAAAAAGGTTCCCTAATATGTAAGAAAAGTGTTATTTCTTTGAATCACTTACATTAGAGGAATTTTGAGGTTAAAAAAGGGTTTCAAAACAAAAAATTTGCCAACAACATTGGTTCCATGTAAGCTTCCCTATTGGCATGAAATGGTACACATCATCAATGGTGCCCATGGGGTACAATATACTACAAATTTAATTTAGGTTTAGTTAGACTAAGTAAGGGTAGGCTAGGTTAGGTTGAGTTGGTAGGGTAAGAAAATATAGGGTATGTAAGATGATCAAGATAGGTTATGTCAAGTTAGGGTTGGAAGGTGAGAGCAGGGTAAGGTAGGGGTTGGTAGGGTAAAGTGAGAATTAGGTTTGTTATGGTAAATATGCATATAGTCATGAATGAATGGAATAAACTATGTATAATAAATGAAGTAAACCACTACACTGCACATGAAAGGTAAATATATAAAACATCATATAAAAAGACAGATTGATAAGTATTAATTATGTACATTTTTGTACAATTGATGCAACCTCTCCACATAGGATAGTGATAAGTTGCAATTCCTAGTGTGAATTCCTGTAGAAATCAACAAACCATGAAATGTTAAATTTATGATAAAGAATTTAAGAAATAGACATTCATTTCAAAATTTACACGAATCTATAATACATAAGAATAAAGAGCATTAATTTATTGAGATTCTCTTTGTTTTAAGAATATTTTAAT
>JASDQU011379675.1:0-10200 GCA_032191745.1 Picea mariana | reverse complement strand
CACATCACTCTCAATTCCCCATACCTAATGCATGTACTTGAAAATAAATAAATTTATGTGCAAATATGTGTTTTTCATCATAAAGAAACATTCAACATTCATTCATTAAGTACTTATAACATTCATTCATTCATTCATTCATTCATTCATTCATTTGTTCATTCGTTCATAGGGAAAAAATACTTCATGATATTAGTTTATATTATCAAAAATAATATGTCATAATGTTATTCCAATCACTTCTTTTTTGGATTTTTTCTTTTCACAAATTTAGAAATCAACTGATCATCTTCTACAACATATTTAACAATTCTTTTGGTCACCTCTACATCTTGTATTATTATTTGTTGGGTCGTGTACTCACGACGTGGATGCTATTGTAAGGTGTCGGGTTCTACTTCAATAATGAAGACATGTTAAATTGATATGTTTTGTTTATATCATTACAAGTATTTCATTAATAAAAATAACATTAGAGTGGTTCTCTTTACCTGACGGGGCCACATCATGTACTTCATCTCCTTGTCTACCTGCCTCATCTTGTATAGGATGATCCTTTGCATGATCTGGAGTTGAAACATCAAAGATTCAAATTAATACACTATTTGCAATTAAATATTTTCAACTGTAATTCATACTAAGTTTTTTGTAGCACATGAATACATTCATTACTAAGATTCACAACATGACCTTCATTGGCTGGTTGTTCTCCATCCTAGGCATTATGTGTATTGTGTCTTTTGTGCTTAAAACAAAGAGGCTCAATATTTTTGGGCCAAAATTAATAATGAATAGACTGCACAAGTAATCAATCTTAAATAAAATTTGTTGATTTTATTTAGCTGCGCGGAGGGTGGATCATTGGAAGACTATGTTGGCCCAATGCCCAAGATTTTTCGACGTTCAACAACAACTGCAAATCCATGTTGGAACCCAAGCCTCAATTCATCCTCCGTTGGAATTTCGTTGAACCGATCGGCCTGCAATTTTGCATAAGATCATTAATTTATATTTTATGGTGAAATACAAACAAATTTATATGCAATTAATTATTTGGATACAATATTTGAGTTATTGATACTTACAATTCGTGCCACCAGATTCGAATAGCCACCAGGCCCAAGATTGTGTTGGCCATGCTTTTCTAGTCTAGACTTTGTTGCCTCTGATGTGTCTGGCAGCCTATGAAAAGTTTGAAATACATTAGATGTTGCAAATTTCATGAAAAAATAAAGAGTAATAAACATATAATTACATTGTTCAAAGTATTGCATACCTTCATGTGCCCGATGGTAGCTTTCCCTGTTTTCTTAAGGGCCTCTCCCTTCCATCATCCAGCATGTATTTCCACTCCCTTACTAGAATCATTGGAGGGCACTCATACCTAGAATTCATTTCTAAATGAACCTTATATTGGTCCCTCACAATATTCTTATGTTGGCCATATTTCTTGAGGACCTCCACTCGGTTGAAGGTATCAACACTGAATAGCCCAATCAAGTGATTAATAAGCTCATCTTTTAAATTTTTTCTTTGTTTATCTCACCCTGTGCAGATGGTGAGCCCAAAGAACTCCAGTGACCAATCATTTAGATGTTAAAAAAAAACATCATTTCCTGCAATATGATCATGTCATCATTAGTTTAAAAAGAATGATCTATGAGCAACTTTCAATCAGATTATATATAATAGTTAAAACATTTTTTAAATACCTGGGATCTTCTCTATATTTATGGGAACGATATTTTCGTCCACCACAAATGTGGTCTATACTATTCCTGTGCTAATAACACAGGAAGATCGAAGAAATGTTTCTTGAGCAATATTAATACTACTCTCTGCTGCATCGACCCCCAAACCCTATTCTGCATGATCTGTCGTGCATCGAGCAGTAGAGGGTGCACCCACATCTTCCCTCTGGGATGTCCTTTTATGTGTTTCCAAATGTTCAGTCGACAAAAATGGCACATTTTCAAATGCACATGGGGTTAAATGCTCGTGATGTGAAGACTCATAAGTAGCATCAATAGTACGAGCAGGCCCCTCACCAGGATTATGTGGATGCAAATATGCTTGTAAAAATAAACCATATTTTATTTCATGACATATACAAGTAGAAAATATAAAACCATAAATGAATTTATATTCTAATTAAATATCTCGCAGCTTACATTCAACGACTGAGCTCTCATCGTCAAATGATCAATATTTTTTCTAATCTCCTTTGTTTGCGGCTGAATGAATAACAAATGAAGGATTTCACATTTATTTTTTTATGGAATTCTTTAACATATGAAAGGGGTTAAGAGATGATGCAATGTAAACACCACACATTAGCTCATCCACATCCATTTCTATGGATTCTCTGCTAATGGATACGTAGCCTATGACAGAAATATAGAAAAAATTAATATCGAAATGAAACCAATAGAATCTCCATAAAAACTTAATAATACAACATATTTAATTTGTACAATTACTATGGGTTATACCGAATGGGCCGAGGATGGTATCCTTTGATATATCGGGGAATTTCCCCGATTAGGCAGAGCCTACAACAAAAATATTGAAAACATTAATATTGAAATGAAACCAATAGACTCATAAAAAAAACATAATAATACAACATTTTTTTTTGTATAATTACTATAGGTTATATCGGCTAGGCTGATGATGGTGTCCTATGATCTATCGGGGACTTTCCCTGGTCAGGCATAACCTACAAAAAAAATATTGAAAACATTAATATTGAAATGAAACCATTAATAACGAAATGAAACATTAACAAAAAACATCAATTAACAAAAACATAGGTTATTAGATTCGTTAATTACAGGTTTGGTGAAATGTTATATTTACCACTCCCATAGTAACAACGTTTGTATCTATTCAATTCAAATTGTAATTGATCAACAACTCTTCCCCTGCAACTCTTGATTTTATGGCACACACGAAAAAATGGTTTCCTTCATGCCCCTCAAATACGCAATTGGGTTATTTATTTGTAGACCTAGGTTGTTTATTGTTTATAAACCATGCAATATTCCCTGATGCTTTTGGCCTTCCATCAATGTACATACTCAATCCTTTATTTTGATTGTTGTCTTTTAGATGTAAATAATTTGCAGACACTCTATATATGCGCATACTGCGTGTATATTGGACCAGCCACATCTAATCTCTATAATTGTAGCAGGGTCTGACATACTCCATCAATTTAGTACATATGTTGTAACCCACCTTTATGCCATCCATGCAAAACAACCCCAAACTGTGTAATGACGATGGTGTAATCCGAAATATCCTCTCGTTCACACAAAAATATGTGTTTAGACGAGGAAGATCCTTGGGTACCCATTGTTTCACTAGATGTTTATACCTAAAGGGCACCTCAATGTCGCATATGGTCTCATCATCATAAGAACATGACCCCCTTCCATGAGAAAAAATTCCATTAGTTTATGGAATTTTCTTCTAATATTTTGACATCTAGTTGATCTCCCCCTTTTAGGCCTACTATATTTCTCACTTTCCTCTAGTCTTCCTAAACTTCCCTCACTCGAGGAGGAAAAATCTAACAAATACCCATTTGGTTGTACCTGCACTCCATCGAATGAGAGAAATAGTTAACAAACATGTTTAGAAGGCTACAACAATCTCTTGATTCAAAAATATGATTCATTACGAAATCCTCTCACTCTCCCATGAATACTTCATTAAGTTGACATGAACACCTCATATTGAAATCTTCTCACTCTCCCATGAATAATATTTGTGTGATTTGAAGGAATAAGAAAAGAAACATGGAAATAGTCACATACATGTGTTACTATAATTCACTAACACAATCGATACATATGTCGATTGCAAGCTACATCAATAAAACTGCTATGAAAATCTCTTTGACGCCCTCTATCCCATCTTTCTCCTCATTGTGTAACCAAAATACACTACTTACAAACCCTTGTATACACCCACCCATATATCATCCTTTCAAGCATCTTACTGTCTATTTAAGATTTCTTCACTAATCGTATTGTGACTGCAAGATTTTATTTATGTCTATACATAGATCTATGCACCACAATTGAGCAAGGAAGTATTGTATGTAACCCTCGATCATAGATTATTGAGGGAATTTGGCTTGTTTTTTTTTTCTTGTTGTGAGAAGATATGGCAACAAGAAATTCATTGTAACAATAATGGGCTATTCAACTTCCAACAAAAAAAACAAAAGGGACTATGGTATATGACATTGGTAAACAAAATTTTTGGAAGGATTGACTTAACTACCAAGGAGTTTTAAAATTTTCCTTTTCCATATTAAACCATTTTATAGGATAAATTTCATCTTTATTTCCACAAACCCAAAAAGGGAATTACCATTTTTTCCTAAAATGTTTGGGTTTTGACCAATCCATTGAGTTGAAATATGATAAATCCCAAATGGTTTCAAAATTTGTATCGTTGTATTCTACCATATTTCCTCTTTCCAATATTTTGGAATCACCTCAAATAGATCGTCCAACAAAAAGTTATGGAGATTTCAAGTTAACATACCTTTTTAAGCCTCATTTTGGGGATGCCTTTCTAATGCAAAAGTCAGGGGGAACGTACAACCTCTGTGAGCATAGATAGTCTAGTGAAAAAGTCAGGGGGAACGTACAATCTATGTGAGCATAAATAGACTAGTGAAAAATTCAGGGGGAATGTACAACCTCTGTGAGCCTAGTCAAGCCTTGTGAGGCATGAGAAAAAGTTAGGTTGCACATAAAATTCCTATGAGCTAGAAACAAACAATCTTCTTGATATTGCAAATGATGTAAATGTATTAATCTAGTCTGTTGCCACATGTAACACTATCCACCATGAAGAAATTTGAATTTCCATGTATAAGAGTCAAGATGAAAGAGTTGTTGAACTCAAGTTGTAAAAGTCGAGTTGCATAAAGTTGCATAAGTTTCATAAAGTTGCATAGTTGCATGCAGTTGCATAAGTTGCATGTTGCATGCATGCATGTCAAGTGCATGCTGAGTAGTTCACATGCATGTCCAGTCAAGGTTGAGTTACATGTTAAGTTGGCATGCTATGCATTCCCAAGTCACAAGGGTGAGTTGTAATGCTAACTGAAGTCTCAAGGCAAGTTATAAGTTCAATCTAAGTGAAGTTGAAGTGTAAAGTCGGCATGCAAACAAGTTTCTATTTTGGAACCCTCTCCTTCTCCTCTCCACACCTTTATAAGCATAGGTCGACCCTCATTCTAGTCATTGTGTTATGTAGTGTGAGAGAATAGAATGTTTTGAGTTTTGATATATTAGTATAAGAAGGCAACGTAGATATCAGATTAAGAAGGGAACATATCCATCTGTTAGAAGCATGCATATCTATCAATTAGAGGGCAGCGTATATCTCTGTTAGGAGGCAGTAAAAGACAACAATAGTGTTGGGTTTTATTAGCAGTAAAAGACAACAACAGTGTTGGGTTTTATCAGCAGTAAAAGACAACAACAATGATGGGTTTTATCAGCAGCAAAAGACAACAATAGTGTTGGTTTATAACAAAAGAATAGGACAACAAAGTCTCTCAATGTTCTACAAGTCACACAGTCAGGTCAAAGTCATATTGGCAAGCTCTTTAAGAGAATAATTTCATGGTGGAATTTTTGTAAGTGATCACACTTTATATTTGCAATAAAAGGAGATTGTTTACTGGGGTTTTTCTCCCTGTATAGGGTTTCACCAGGGTACATGTGTTGTGAATTTTTCATGCTGGTAAATATATGGTTATTGCTGTTATGTTTTATGAATTGTACTAAGCTGAGTATTGCAGAAATTAAAGAACATATCAGCAATTTCAAATCAAGCTCATAAATTAATAGAGACCATGTTGATGTTGCACAAAGGTGATGACGTGGGCCTAAAAGTAACACATGTTAGGTGTGAGACACAAAGTGCATAGAGTCCCTAAATTATGCACAATATGATGGGGAAGGGCCCTCATTTTTAAACATTAAAGACTTGTTTCATGCAACACGTGGGATACATAATTATCCACCAAATTTGATGACCTAAGATTGATTGGGAAAAAAATGATGGTTGTTGTAGTTCTATTTTCTAATGGCCATATATTTGGCTATAGTGGACCAAATTGCACAAAAGAGGGTTCATTGGAAAATATTAAGTCATGTAATCTAATTAAAGTTTATCATAAGGTGAATATGTCAATATGGCATGCATTAATGGTAGGGATGACATGCATTGTTACATTTAAAACTCACCCAAGAAGTGAGAAAATTTGGGGAAAATGGTGCATGGTTTGATTTGTTCGCATGAACCTAATGCAATGATGATTGATTGTAATAATGTTTCCAACATGGAATAAAACACTATAAATGACTATGGGACATGGTAGCAATTTCAATAAAATTCTTGAACATGTGGGAAGATCCTAGAAATCATGGGTAAAATTTTATTATCATATCAAATGATGACTTGGAGTATGTGCCTTTCTTTAAACAAGAAGTGTGTTTATGCATTGTTGGATCCCAAGAATAAAGAAGAGTTTTGACAATGTCAAGTGAACAATGGACTCAAGGCATTTTGTTGTAACTAAGGAGAAATTCAAGGTGTTATTGTAATGATCATGAATGATTTGAAGATGGAAATTTATTTTAAAATGTAGAAACCTTGGTGAATCTTACCAATCCTTCATATGCCAACTATAAATGTTTGGCGATATTTTTGTAAAAATATTCAAATTTCTAAGGATTTTATATAGTTTTATAAAATTTTGGTGATTTTTAAGGTAAAATAATTTTATCATATAGAATTTGGGCAAATCATTTTTAAAATAATGAATCTCGTTTTTGAAAAAACCATGGAAAATTAGCCCATGAGCGAAATTTAGCCCCTAAAATCATCCATGGTAATGATATTGGTTTTGATACTATCAAATATGATCAATCCATCTATTATCTATTTAAGCAGAAAATTATAGTATCAAAGTATTGGATCATTTGGGTTTGATCCCCCATATACATGGTATGTCACTAGTTTCATGGATGAACTCTTAAACACTTAGTTGTGCCTTCACCATTCTTCTTCTTCTTTTGTTTTAATTCTAATGTATTACATGCCACAATCATCAATGTCACTGAGGAAAGTGATATCATCATCTATAGTAGATTCATATATATCCCCTAGATGTATGAGCATAATATGAGCAAAAGAAGTGGATCTCTTGTCGATTCATAGATGTTTACTGTAAATGGAGTAAGTTAAGCAATTATAATTCTCAGACATTGTTCTCATATCTGCAACTCTGATTAATTAACTTCTTGATTTTCATGTTTACTTGTTTTTTATTATCATTATATGAATATATGTGAAGTTATTTCCAGCTATTTTTGAATTCAATCATTCGTTATTGATGATATGTTAGGGATATTTGATCTTATGGAGTTTATGGAAATCACCTTGCCCCATTTTATTTCTTCACCCATTTGAAGTTTGGTTCCTCTTTATAAAGGAAATACTTTGTATCCCAATAAATAGACAAAAATCATGATTGATTCAACCAACCTTTATTTTCATTTCAATTTATATACATAGAGCTTAACTACACATTTATAGGAATCAAGTCTAATTTAAGATAAGATATGGGATACCCCACTTGAGATGAAAAGGCATTGAATCTAAATTGTGAGGAGATATTTTGTGGTGGTAGTGAGCACTCTTGAGTAGAATCTAGCTTACCTTGATTGTTATGTGGGACTTCATATTTCAAAGTGCAATTTTGGGTGCCGACGATTGGCATTCTTACTAGGGAAAAGTCTGCTTCCCTGGATTCAATAGATTTGGTATAGCATGGTGTTGGGAAGTCCTGTTTATTTGAATCATTAGTTTCCAATTTCTTGTATTGAGGGTGAGAGAAAGAAATGGCATGCAAGGCATTTGAAGGTCTCACATGGTAACTCCGCACATGTAGAAAATTAAATATTTATAGAAAGTTTTGAAACTTTGTGATGTTTACTCCACATTGGGAGCACCTCTCCCATAGATCAATGGTGCTTATCATCCAAGTCATCTCTAGTGTGCTCAATGGAATGGTTGAAAATATAGAGAAGGTGACTAAACATCTACTATCAACAATAACTAAATGACTTAAGGAAGTGAGAGATAAATTTGTTGTATTTATGGAAAATAAAGTGTCATAACATGTCTGCAACAACTATTAAAGGACTTAAGGAAATAAGGGATTGATATATTGTATTTATTAAAAATATCCATGATTTGGGATAGGACTAGAAAGATTGTCGAACTTATTGATGTAGATCCCTCTGAAGCTTCTCATAGTGAAGATGAATGTGATACATTTTTGTGACCCTCACATATATTTGAGAAAGTGAGGACTTTTAATCCCCAATCATTGCATGCAATGCATCAAGGGATAGATCGAATGATAGAAGTAATTCACCAGTTTTCAAGGGATTTTGAAGAAATCTACAAATGGAGCGAGGACAAAAAATTTATTATTAAGTGTCGATTGTTCTTTTCTTATTATTAAGTGTTGACTTTTCCATGGGGTCTTTGGAGCTTGTAGGAAATATAGCATGTGATAATCACAATGTCCCTTTCCCTTCCATCGAGTTATCTAATGTTGAGCATATGGAATGTGAAGAAGACAAACTTGTATATATAATGAGGCATTACATATTCATGTTGACCCAATATATGAAACCAATGCTAATAGGAATGAAAATGAATGTCAATATTCAAATTTTGACTTGTTATATGCCCTCAACATTAGTTCGAGGGTGATACAAATTATATGTTTGGCAGAAAAAAAACACTGCAGCTACTAGCATATCAAAATAGTAAAGTGATTTTCAATACAAAATTTATCCTAATAAAGGATAGCCTCTTGAAGATAAGGGGACAAGGATGACATTATTTTCTCTTCATTATGTTGAACATAAGAGAAACTTTTGAGACTACAAAGGCATGTTCTTATAATGGTGATGGATTTGTTAAAGGCTACTTGAATGTTGGGACATTTTTCATTGATGATATGCATACAATTGATCATGTTCACAAGGAAGAGACCCTAGAATCTTATTGTCCCATGGATTTATAGGCATTCCAGGGTACCCAAACCCACTACTTATTGCACATTCCAAAGGTTCATGGTTATAATCCTATATATGTTGTGAAACACTAGGAATTTTTTCCTACAATGATGGAAGATATTGGGATTGAGCATGAATATGTGGTCATGAAGTTGTTTGTGCACTCATTGGAAGAAGATGTCAAGATATGGTAGAAACAATTGAAAAAAAATAACATAGGGGGATGGTATGAATTTGTTAATGCTTTTAAGGATCAATTACGTAATCATGGAAATGATCTTTCAAAAACAAAAATCGGTAACTTAAAATCAATTATGGAGCACATCCCTTTGATTTTTATGGATAAATTTTCTCTAGTCTAGGAGGATCAATATCTTGACTACTATAGTTTTGTGTAACAAAAAAGAGATATCGATGGGGGTCATGAGCATAATATTTAAGGATTGAAAGATTAGAACTAAATAGAACCCTAAGAAGGGGAGTCTTTGTCAACTCATTGTCAATGGACAATTATATGAGGATCCTCTATACGACATTTACTACCATAGTTATGAAGCAGAACATTATAATTTCATATTTTCATTCGAGATGACTTTTGACATTGTGTTTGGTCTTAATTAGGCACATGAAGATTTTTCTAGCAATAGGGAAGACATATTTCCAGCTCTTATTAGGAAGAAATCTAGTAATATGGTGAGGCTATTGTGGAAAGAAATATAGTAACATATTTCCAACTCTTATTTTTAATTTGTAATTTCTCTCTTTCTCTTGAGTGCTAGGGTTCTTTATGAAATTAGAGGGGCGAGATGGTTTCTTCCTCGGGGGTGGGATGGTTTCTTCCTGACAGGGATTATTGTAACATGTTATGTAATGATCCCAAGCCAAATTCTTTCTTGGAATCACTAACTACTACTAATTTATTGGGTTTTTAAGTGCATACAAGATTCATCAACACATGGAGATCACAATATATTCAAGATGTAGAAGCACAAGAAAAGATCTGACCTTTTTATTATGAGCAATGTAAGATCAATACAATAGATGGCCGATCTGTCATAAACCTCATATGGTC
>JASDQU011379673.1:9501-21058 GCA_032191745.1 Picea mariana | reverse complement strand
TGGGTTTTGGGTCCTTGGAAATGATCAATATAGGAAACCTAAGCCTTAGGTCCTAAACAAAGATTGTAGGCATCTAGGTTCATCTCTGACATGTTGAACCACCAAAAAGGACCTTTCCAGGATATCCTTGGTCTCTAGAAAGGGATAGTAAGAACTATGAGATTTTGAACATTATGTATGAGTCTCTAGACGTTGGATATGGTCAGGGGAACAAACCAAAGAGTTAGGTCCTAAAGGAAGCTTCTATGTTTTTGGGCCCAAGAAACGGTGAGTGCAAGGTAATGATGGTCTCTCATGATGAGTCAATAGAAATGCAATAATGGAAAAACAACAATATGTTAAATTGGACGGATGATTTGATGTACATTCACAATAGATTTGATTATGGTGTAAAAAGATGAAATGTAGGAAATTGAATTAACTTTTTGATCATATAATTTTTATTTATAGAATTTGTGTACGACTAGGTGGAATTTGAGTTTTTATAATAGTGGTATGTTATTTTTCATGCAAAATATAATGCACACGTTCTCGTTAGTGTAGGTGTTGAGTAACTAAATCATGAAAGTTCCTAAAAAAAGTTTGTTCAATTGTAACTAACACATTGTTCTTGTGAATGGATATTTTTTGGAAATTTATAATGTTAATTATATATTTTTAGATTGTACATCCTTGAAATTATGCAGCCATGCATTAGTGCAGGGTATGAGGTTCTTAACATAATCAATCAATTTATTTATTTTTAGATTGTACATCTTGGTCTATACTAGTGTAACACATAACTTTTTCTAAAAATGGGTAAGGTAATCATTTTTTTAGAAAGAGTAAAGGTGCATGTATTTTAAGATTATGATATATGTTAAGACAAAAATAAATAAAAAATAGTAAACAATGTTAATTGTCTTTTAAAATTATATATTTGGAATTCACATAGTCGATTGTATTTGTATATGTAGTTTAATTGACGATGGATTTGTGTAGCCTATACAAAAATAACGTGAAAAAATAGAGATATTGAGATCCATTAAGGAAAATGGAGGTTTTGATGTATTTGCAATGAAAACTACCAAGTTTTTCATGTTGAACCTATATCTAAAGTAACCAAGTCAACAAATGCATATTTTAAATTTGTCAATCCCGCCTAAAAATATTTGAATGAAAGAAACACACATGCAATATAAAGTGCACATCCGTTCTAGAGCACATGAACATTCCTATAATGTGTGTGTGTTCCTAAAGTACATGTGCATTCTTATAATGCACATGTGCTATTATGACCAAATTTTCCTTCCCAATGTATGTCCTTCACCTCCAAGTAGGAATATCAATGATATTAGGAGGATTTGAGCATTTAGTATGGGTATTGGGGTCCCTCACATGGCAAGGGACTATAAAGGTTTCCTCTATGTATCAAGGTCCTAGACGAAGACTCAGGTGATGAAACTTGCTCTTTAGGCCTAAAAGGTAGCTTCTAGAGCTCAAGAGCCATCAATGAGTCTTTAAACCACCACATATGACCTCTCTATGGGATATTTGTTCTTTGAGTTACAATATGGACAGCCCTAGAAGGTTTTTAGTACCAAGTATGGGTCGCAGGGTGTTAGTCAAGGGAGGGAAATCAAGCCTTAGGACCTAAAGTAAGATTCCAAGCATCCAACTCTAAGAAGAACATATCAAACCACCACATGTAAATTCTTGAGACTATCATCTCCCTCTTAGATGGGATATAGACACCATTAGAAGGTTTTGAGCTCTAGAATTAAGTCTTGTTTCCTTGACCATGGTTGGGGGAGGAAACTCAAAGGTAGCTTCTAAGCTTTAAGGGGCATGAACGAGGACTTTAACCATGACATATGACCTGTCTATGGTATCTTTAGCCTAGAAGAGGTGATATGGGCTCTACTAGAAGGTTTGTAGCACTAGATTGGGTCACGGTGCCTTGAACATGGTTGGGTGAAAGAAATAGTTTTTATCCGGATGAGATACTTATATTATTTTTCATCTATATTGATGCTTTCAGAGTGGAAAAAATTAGAGGTGTCAACTTGCAGGGTCATTTTAATGGGAGGTCCCAGTTGGGAAAATCGGGGTTTGAAACCTTTCAAAGACATTTCGATCCAGGAGGATCCAGGAATTCTTATAGAGGTTTAGTAGGATCTAGAACATCCATATAGGTCCAGAATGGTTCATAAATGCTCAAAACTTGTCCATCCAAAATTCTATCGAAAATGCCATCAATGCATAGATATCGATGTTAGCTTTCCAACGGTACAAATTCTGCCTCAAACAGAGTTCGTATGAAAACATTATGAGAGGTCAAAGTTGAAGTCAAACATGTCAAAGTTAAAGGGGTAAAAGGGTGACACTTGTCACGACTACAAGGGTGACATGTGGCACGATCTTATAGATGATGTGGCCACACCCTAAGATGCCATGTGGACTAACTGTACAATGACTTGGCATATGAGTTGGAAGTTGACTAGGAAACGTTCAGTCCAGTTGGATCAATCACATATTGAAAAGTGGAAAGGATAAGACAATGAGAGGTTGCCACATGGTGACCTCCCATTGGCCTATATTGGTATGGCTATGAAAAATTGTGGAGTTGATGGGGGTCGAACCTGTGACCTCCATAATTTCCCGAAGGTCTAACATAGCCTCCATTACAAACGTGCCATACAATGAGTCTTAACATACATATGGAAAATATTATATTTGAATTTGTATTGGACTTTGATTGGTTGGAAAAGGGGCCAAGGGCCTAATCCCTCGACCCTAGCCTTTGGTTCGTTGTACACCATATAACCATGATATATCCATGGGAGGGGATTATATATATATATAACCATTCAAAACCAAAAACACCAAAATATATGGTAGTCGGTGGGGCTCGAACCCTCGACCTATCATACATAATACTATGCCTTAACCAATCCGCTTATGGTGTGGGTTTGGTTATGAAACCAACCAATTTTTATTAATTTCCTGCCACAAATTTTAGAGGAGGGTTAAGGTCCCATGCCCTATTTAATGGGCATACAGACCGAGGTTGTAGAAAACACATTAATGCAAAGTTTAGTCTCGTAATTCATGCTTAAGGGTACCTAAGTTGTGAGGCTACATCGTAAAGCGTGTTGAGAGGTACCTTGACAAAATTTTGAGAATTTTATACTCATTTTGCACGATTTTTCACAAGGAATCCAATGGTGCACTCTGTTTCTTCATTTGAGAAACGTGTAGAAAGTTCATTGTAAAACGAAAGCATTTGAGCATTAATAATAAAAAAAAGGTCTATATTAGAAGAAGACCTAGAGAGGTAGCCCAAATTGGGTGAACTCCGTTTTCCAACTTGTGTATGTGATTTCATTATTGTTGTTCATTTCAAGCTCAATTATTTTGCAAGTTATTTTATCATTAAAATGGAATTAGTTAGATAAGTACTTCACATGTAATTTTCATACAGTCAAGTGATCATTTTATTCCGAAATTCAAGTAGATTTTTCATATGTATTAAGAGACTAAAAATCATCTAAGGATATTTCAGATCAAGTTGGTATCAGAGAAGGTTTGAAAAGTGTTTGCAAGTGAATCCTTACAAGAGCCAAACTCAAACTTGGTAAAGGAAAAATTGCAATTTAGAAGTCCGAAATTGGAAAGATATTTTGAAGACATAATATGGCTTCTGAAAAATGAGAAGAAGAAGATCAACCCATGAGCCACAAATAGATCAGACCTATGATTAAATCATTGAAATAAACAATAGATGAGTTAGAATGAAGAAGTCAAAATCCTATAAGAACAGAATATTTGGTAAAATGATAAGGAGGAGGTGAAGGTGGTGGACGTTTAGAGCCCCCTTCACCATCTTCATCATCATCATCATCAATTTATTCTGAAGCAAGTAAACATTCTTCTCGTTGAAAGAAGTCCTATAAGAATTCTAACCATAATATTCCATTACTAAAATTGGATGTCAAGTTCGAATTTCCGACCTATGATGGAGAATTGAATGGTGAGAAATTGGAAAACTGAATCAAGTAGATATAGGTATATAATAGGGTTCAAAATATTATGGACGAGTTTGCAAAGATATAGTTGGTTGTTCTTCGACTATGTGGCACTTATTATGGTGGGAGAGTAAGATGCAATTTGATCTTGCTCAAAAGGGTACAGTAATCTATTCTTGGGATAATTTGGCTAAGGCTATAAGGAAACAATTCTATCCACTGGAACATACACAAATGACAATGATAGAATGGAAACCTCGAAGACAGGGTAAAGGCCAAAATATTTAAGCATATACACATGAATTCATAAAGAAGACATTATTGTCATGAATTTCATTGTATACTCATGGAACTCTTCTGAAATATATTGGTGGCATGCAATCATATATTCGTCATACTATCTTAATTTTTATCCCTACTAGCATTTATATGGTGTCAGTACAAGCTAAACATATAGAGGCTAGTAAGGGTAAGCATGTGAGTAAAGATAAGAATCCACTCAAGTTAAAGAATAAATTGAAAGGTAAATGGAACAGTAATAAATTGACCACAGTGAAGCATGTTGATGGAAGACCTACATGTTCCCACTACAAGAAAAAGGGACATGAAGAATCACAGTGTTGGAAGTTGCATTTAGAATTATGACCAAAGTAATTGAAGGAAAAAGGGAAGTAGAAGAATGTTGCATCAACTCATTAGGAACTAGGGTCATATTCCAAAGATGAATCTAAGATCATGGACATAGGAAGGAAAGGTATATCAACTATCAATTCAAATTCTTCAGTTCAATCTGCCAAAGTGGAAAGTGATATTGATCAAAAGAAGAGAAGTGATATTTTTCATATCAGATTTATAGTTAAGCACACCAAGGTAGATACTTTATTTGATAGTGGATATCAAGTTAAGCTAATATCTAAAGCAATTGTTAAGAAGTTGGGTTTGAAGACGACACCTCACAAAAATCCATATCCATTAGGTTGGGTCTGTGATGATGCTAAGTTGCAGGTAACGAAGCAGTGTAAGATCAAGTTTGCAATTACAACTAAGTTCTTTGATGAGGCTGAGTTAGATGTTGTGCCTCTTGACATTTGTGACATTGTCTTGGGTAGTCCATATCTATTTGATAGGAAGGTTGTACTCTACCAAAAAGAGAATAAATATCATATTTTCAAGGATGGGGTTGAATATATTGTTAGAGCTCATTGCATCAAAACTAATGTTTCTTTAGTGAGCAAAGGGAAAATGAAGAGACTCATGGATGTAAGTAAATATTTTGTTCTCATGATAGTAAAACAGAAAGAAGAATACATAACAGATTCTTTATCAAGTTGTGATCCAAATCATAAATAGAAGTTGATTAACATCATAGCTAATTGTGATGAGTTTTTTGGGGAATCTACAGGGTTTCCTCCTAAAATGGAGGTAGAACATGAAATATATTTTCAACAATATGCTCCTCTTCTGAACATTGGAATGTATAGTTCATCAGTAATCAAGAATGCAGAAATAAAGAAGCAAGTTCAGGAGCTACTTGATAAAGGAATCATCAGACCAAGCTCCTCTCCATGTGGTTCTACTATTATATTAGTTCCAAAGAAATATGACACATGGAGGATGTGTATTGATTTTGAATCCATGAATGGTAACGAACTGTTATCCTGTTCCAAAAATTGATGATCTATTAGATCAGTTAAATAATGACGTGTATTTCACTAAGTTGGATTTGAGAAGTGGCTACCATCAGATCAAAATTGCAGAAGGCGACATATGGAAGACTTCTTTCAAAACCAAGCAAGGCTTGTTCAAATGGTTGATTATGCCATTTGGGTTAAGTAACACACCAAAAACATTTAGAATGATGTGTTCTGAACCTTCATAGATGATTTTTTTATTGTCTATCTAGATGATATATTGATCTTTAGTCGAAGATGGGAAGATCATATAAAGAATGTCAAGATAATATTTGAACTCTTGAATAAGGATAAGTTGTATATCAAGTTATCTAAATGTGAGTTTGGAAAAAATTCTCTGTATATCTGGGATACAATGTAGGGAATGGTAAGCTAAAGATAGATCTCACAAAAGTAGAAGTCATTGAAAAATGGCCCAAGCTAACTAAAACCACCGAAGTCAAGAGCTTCTTAGGAGAAGTACAGTAATGGAGATAATTCATTGCTAATTTCTCATATATAGAAACAACTATACATGCATTAATAAGTGTAAAGCAAGTCTTTCAATGGGGAGGAAAGCAATAGAAAGACTTCAATACATTGAAGGAAAAGATAAGCACCGCACCAATTTTGACATTTCCAGATCTACAAAATCCATTTGAGATTCAAACTAATGCAAGTGGACATGCCATGGGAGTAGTCTTGATGTAATGAAGTAAACCTATATGTTAGCATTTTGAGACTTTTACTTAGGCTGTGATTAACTATCCAACATATGATAAGGAATTGTATGCGTTGGTACAAAGTATAAATAAATGGAAGCATTAATTAATGGGAAATGAGACAATAATTCATACCGATCATTAGCCATTATAGTATTTGTAGTCACAGACCAAGCTACAACAACCACGACCTTTAGGTGGATGGGTTTTCTACAGTAGTTTCATTTGGTAATCAATTATAATAAGGGTATTCATAACAAGGTTGAAAATATGTTGTCAAGACCAGTAATTAATGCATCCTTAATCAGGTATAATCCTTTAGCACATGAAAGTTATGCAGAATAATATGTTAGGGATGATTATTTTAAATAAGTATATGATGCATTAACTCGTGACAATCAACAGTCAGATTATTATATGAATGAAAAATTGTTATATCATCTTGGAAAATTATGGATACCAAGAGTTGAAAGAGTAAATGTAATCATATAATCTCATACATATCTCATCTCTGGTAATTTCGGGGTTGGTAAGATTGTTGCACAGTTACAGAGTTATTGTTATTGGCCTTGAATGAATGAAAAAATTTCCAGGTATATCAAAGGGTGTGTTGTGTATGCCACAAGTAAGACTAGAAACAAAAATATACGATTATATACACCACTTCCAGTACCTTCTCAACCATGGGAAAGTATCTCCATAAGGGGTTTTCCAATTTCTAGAACATGTCATGATTATTAATATGTCGTAGTGTACAAATTCAACAATATGTGTATTCTAATGCCATGAAAGAAACAAGTCACAATTGAATAGACAACACATATGTTCTTTGCTAATGTATGGGTTCATTTTGGACTTTCCACATATATTATATTAGATACAGACTCTCTCTTTTTGGGAAAGTTTTGGTCTCATTTATGGGAGATAATGGACACTAAGTTGAAGAAGAGAATATTTTTCCATTCACAAACAGGTGGAAAAACAAAGGTGGTAAATAGAAAAATGGTACATCTACTTTGAGGATACTACAACAAACATCCTAAATTTTGGGATGAACAATTACCTTATATACAACAGGCCTATAATCATGCCATGTATTCATCTACTCAAAAAAATAATTTTGAAGTATGTTTGGGGTACTTTTCTAAGATACCTATGGAATTTGTCTTTGGAGAAGCAGGTAAAGAAGATGGACATGATGATACAGATAAAGCTAAAGTTTCATTCAAAATATTCAATAGGTACATCAAGAAATACATGAAAAATTACAGAAGAACCAATCCAAGTATAAGGCAAGGCACGGTAAACATTGGGTTGATCATCAGTTTGAAATCGGTGATCAAGTATGGTTACATCTCAACAAATATAGAATGAAATGGGAAGGTAAAAATATAAGGACAATATGATATCAAAATTCAACAGTACCAAATTCTCTTGAAAATTCCACCAATGTGTAGATCTAGACGATATATTTCCAACGACGTAAATTTGTCTCAAATAGAGTTCGTATGAAAAAGTTATGAGCTGTCAAAGTTCATGTCAAACAGGTCAAATTCAAAATCAAAGGGGCAAAAAGGTGACACATGTCACCACTGCAAGGGTGACATGTGTCAAGACCATACAAATGATGTGGCCACACCCCAATATGCCATGTGGACTAACCATACAATGATTGGGAAGATGAGTTGGTAGCTGACTGGGCAAGGAACAATCTAGTTGGACCAATTACATATTGACAAGTGGCAAGGATGAACCAATGAGAGGCCACCACATGGTGACCTCCCATTGTCCTATATTGGTATGGTTATGTAAAGTCAATGGGGGTTGAACTCGTGACCTCCATAATTTCCAAAAGGTCTAACATAGCCTCCATTACCAACGCGCCATACAATGAGTCTTAACATACATATGGAAAATATTGTATTTGAATTTGTATTGGAGTTTGATTGGGTGGAAAAAGGGCCATGGGCCTAATCCCTCGACCCTATCCTTTGGTTCGTTGTACACCATATAACCCTGCTATATCTGCAGAATGGGCTTAACAAATATGCAAATTATAACACCATATATATACCGAAATATATGGTGGTCGGTGGGGATTGAACCCCTCACCTACCATATATAATAATATGCCTTAACCAAGATGCTTATGGTGCAAGTTTGGTTATGAAATCAACCAATTTTTATTAATTGTCTGCCACAAATTTCAGAGGATGATTAAGGGCCCACGCCATATTTAATAGGTGCACAGACCGAGGTTGCAGACAACACATTAATACAGAGTTTAGTATCGTAATTTGTGCCCAAGGGTACCTAATTTGTGAGGCTATACCCTAAATCATGTCGAGAGGTACCTTGATGGAATTTCAAGAATTTTATACTCATTTTGCATGTTTTTTTTCACAAGGAATCCAACGATGCACTCCATTTCTGCTTTTGAGCAATGTGTAAAAAGGTCATTGTAAAATGCAAGCATTTGAGCATTAATGTAAAATGTCTCGATTGGAAGCGGACCTAGAGAGGCAGACCAAATTGGGTGAACTATGTTTTCCAACTTGTGTATGTGATTTCATTATTGTTGTTCATTTCAAGCTCAATCACTTTGAAAGTTATTTTATCATTAAAATGGATTTGGTTAGATAAGTACTTCACGTGTAATTTTCATAAAGTAAAGTGATCATTTTATTTCGAATGTCAAGTAGATATTTCATATGTATTAAAATACTAAAAAACATCTAAGGATATTTTAGATCACATTTTGAGGCATCAAACGACATTTTTTGAGGTCAGAAATTTCTCGACATTAGCTTAGACCCCTTGACATTGATCTACACTCAGAGACCTTTCTAATGGAAAACAAATCACATCAACTGGATCTTGTATGAAATTTTTTGGCCTCTCGCAAGTTGACCTACCGTGTTGACCACCATGGTACGAGAGGATGCCATGTTATCCTGCATTACTCATGCATATGGGGCTAGCCACCTGTGGAATTTCAAGAAGATTCTAGAAGTTCCAAAACCTTATCACAATTGAGGGTTGATGAAGTCAAAACCATACCCCTAGATGGCTATTAGGCTATGATAAATACAGGGCCACTAGGAGGAGAAGGGGTCCCATTATTTTTCATTGTATCTTGTTCCATAGCTAATAAAATATATAAGAGTGGTATCTTGTGAGCATAACATAGGAGGAGGATTTTGTAGCATGCATTTAGGTCACGGTGCCAAGAGGTAACTCCATAGTGAGTTCCCATTATTTTCTATGTGAATCTAATAATTGAAACAAAGAGAGCAGAGTGTAGGCCTCACCTTCTAGCTAGGTTTTCTCCCATATTGGGTTTCCTAGGTCAAATCTTGTGTTAATTTTTGTGGATGGTGTGTATTTGTGCATGTTCTTTCATTTTAATATTTCAATTATTTATTAAATTCAATCCATAAGATAGAGATAATAAATTTGGGATCTAAGGAAATAAACTGCATAAATCCAAGATTTGATGATCTTATAAGATCTGTTGTGACGAAATGCTCCAGTGGAATATCCATGATAGTTTACACAATAATTTTAGGTATCTAGGGCTAAGAATGTCACCTCAAACACAAGTCTCAGATCCCTCTAGATGGTTAAGGGAGGGAACATGAACCTTATTCCCTAAAGGAAGTGTCTAGCCATGTAGGGCCAAGAAGTATGCCTTTAACAACCAAGCATGGCCTCCTAAGGGTATCTTTGACCTCTGATTGGGGATTTCAGTGCCATTAGGTGGTTTTAAACATTAGCTCTGTGTCCCAAGTCTTTGGTCATGATCTAGGAATGAGGGCCATGCCTTAGGTCTTAAAAAATGGTTTGAGGCATCAAGATCCATGAACAATTCCTCGAAGCACCACATATGACCTCTAGAGGGTATCCTTGGCCTTAGGAAAGGATATTAGTTTTTCCACAAGTTTTGGAGAATTAGCTATTGGCATCAAGGCCATGATATGGTCGAGTGAGTATGGGTCTTGGGTACATGGACATGATTGAGAGAGGAATCCTAGGCCTTGGTTCCTAAATAAATCTTATAAGCATATGGGTCCAACAACAACATGTTGAACCACCAAAAAGGACCTTTCTAGGGTATCCTTGGTCTTTGGATGGGGATAGTCAACATTATGTTTTTTTTAACATTAAGTATAAGTATTTGGACCATGGATATGGTCAAGGGAACAAGTGCAAGAGTTAGGACCTAAAGGATGCTTCTAGGCATCTAGGGCCAATAATAACACCTTGAACAAAAACAAATGATCTCCCAAGGGAATTCTTTTCTTCTAACTAGGTATTTAGGTACCATTAGAATTTTTTAGTAGCAGGTATTGATCTCGGGGCCTTGAACATGGTCAGGGAGGAAACATGAACCTTGGGACCTAAAGGAAGCTTCTAGTCATCTAGGGCCAAGAAGTATGCCTCAAACAATAACACATGGCCTCTTGAATGTATCCTTGGCATATGATTGAGGATTTCAATGCCACTAGGTGGTTTTGAGAAGTAGGTATGTGTCATAGGGACCTAGAAATAATATAGGGAAGAAGGCCATGCTTTAGGTCCTAAAGAAATATTTGAGGAAATTAGAGCCAGGAATAATTCCTTAAAGCACCACACATGACCTATGGAGGGTATCCTTGGCCTATGATAAAGGATGTTAGTTCCATCACAAGGTTTTGAGCATTGGCTATGGGTCTCAAAGAATTAATGTGGTCTACAAGGGTAACCCAAGACTTAGCCGAAGTACAAAACTTCTAGGAATACGGGGCCAAAGACTATGCCTAAAATCACCACACCCAACCTCTCAAGATTTTAAGAAACTTCTAGGGATAAAGGGTCATAAACTGCACCTCAAACCACCATAGATGACCTCTTGAGGGGATCTTTGGCCTTCAAGTGGGGATATGGGTATCATTATAATATTTTGAGATCTAGGTATGGGTCTTGTGTCCTTGGAAACGATCAAGAGAGGAAACCCAAGTCTCAGGTATTGTTGTGCCTACAACAACTCTCATTGGATTCTCCTTTGTCAAGAAAATTAGATGCCCCCCTACTAAAATTCTACAATAACCATGGAAAGAGGAAGACAGTTCTTCGTATATAAGATTTTTTATGACAATTACAAAAGGGGAAAAGTTCA
>JASDQU011379672.1:13324-29825 GCA_032191745.1 Picea mariana | reverse complement strand
GTTGCTCGACAATGTGTTGAAGTGCTTTCTAGCAACCAAATTGTTGCTCTTGAATAAATGGAGTGTAGACATTTACATAATAGTATAACTTTCATGTGGGATTAAATTTTTATATATACCTTTATTAAGAAAGCTTTCTATTTCGATCAATAAACCTTTCTCTTAGTTTATTACTCTATCACTATGTGCCATGAAGGATTTTTCAATTTACTCTAAATATATTCCTAAGTGTAAGCAATGGGCTATACAAGTTGGTATCTTGATTGTGAAATTAAATAGATTAGTTGATTTGTATTTAATCATTTACAAAATATCACTATGTGCCATGAAGGATTTTTCAATTTACTCTAAATATATTTCTAAGTGTAAGCAATGGGCTATACACATATGTTTCTGGACATAACTTATAAGAACCTCATATGTTTCTGATAAGTGCAGTGCTGGAAATAATTTTCAAAATTTTCATAGATTCTGACAATAGCGGATCCTTTTGGATGTAGATGGCTTTGATTTTCTGTTCAGATAGCAGTCTTTTGAAAATTAATATAAGACACTATGGACTATTTGTGGACGAGAACATGGCACATATATCCAATCCATTAATGTTCAAAATGCGTGGGATTGAAGCGCCTACAGGAAATCAAATTAAAATCAGGGTCATATGGGGTCGTGGAGAGTCAAACCCAGAGTAAAGTGGAATATAGATAAGTAGATTTCTAAAGCATTGTTCTGATATTATTTTCTAGAATTGGCGGCATGAGCCACCGAGCTTTTCCTCCATGCTCCCTCTCTCTGGAAAGCATGACATTCCAATTTTTTAACTATTGCATACTCGATATGCGCCATTGCAAAATATCTAATATTGAGATTGCATACTCGATATTCGCCATTGGAAAATATCTAAGATTGAGATTGGGATCGATATCGATTTCGAGAGAATGGCACTCCATTGTCGAAAACTAGCCATGTAAATGGGTGGGAGGAGGCGACCATTACCTTCCACCCAACATAAGAAACCAAATATTAAAATAAAATAATTGTTATAATATCTCAAATGGTATAGGCTTTTTTTTCCAATAGAAAATTTGCTCAATTATATTAGAAATATAATTTGTTTACATCTTGCAAATCCATATCTAAGATCGATACTAAAAGTACTTTGACTAGAAAGTTCAAAAAAGTACTAGGAACATGCATACCTATAATAAGAAACAATGATCATAACAAAGAAGTCACCCAGAGCTTCGACAAAAAGACAATATCTAAAATATAAATACTAAAACTGGCACTGAAATACATGATATAAGCCCCAAAATATGAAGACTAGTGAAGACTAAGATGTCTCTTGGGTCCTTCAGTTCCATTGGTCTAGAGATAATAAGTAATTATGCCTTCTAGCTCTCTTAGTGCCTATTTTGAAAGAAGATTTGCTTCCATATTAAAATTTCCGAAAATATGTTCAAAATCGACGATTTGAAAATGTTGGATTAAGTCCTTGATTCTGGATTTCCATCCCTCTATTGCACATGCCTGGAGTCTACCTTTGTTGGACAGCCAATCAATTAATACTACCCAGAACTTGAAGACGATGTAAAGACAAATGATCTGCCAACATGAGAGTAGCCCAAACACCCAGAAGCTCTGCTCTTGTGTTTGTGCCTCCTCCACAGTTATAAACCCATCTTATGACAGATAATTCTAGAGTTTTTAAGACTCCTCCCACTCTGCAAGTAGTGTCATCGAGCTGTGCCGCCCCATCGAACCATGCTATAGTTGTATTACTGAGATGCAAGATCAGAATGTCTTTCGGGAGTCTATCTTTAAGAGGAGCTAAGACTCTATTTTGAAGTGACAAAGTCTTACAAATCACTACATGGAGAGATGGAGTAGTTTCCTCGAAAATAGATTTGTTCCTCTCTAACCAAATAAACCAACATATGTGAGAAATTATCGAAGGAGGGACTATCTTATCCTCAAACCAAGTCTTAAAGCAATCAGACAAAGTGTTACCTTTCCAACTATTTTTAAAACCCTGACCAATAATCATTTTCTAACAAACCGACTTGGTAAAGGGACACTGCATAAAAGGATGATTAATGTTTTTCAGAATCATGATTACAAAGGTAGCATCGACTTGGACCTTCCCATCCTCTTGATTGAAGAGTATCCCAAGTGAGAATTTTTCCCTCTGCTGCCAGCCAAATGAAAAGTTTGATTTTTAGTTGAATGTTCCATTTTCAGATAGACTACCTCCATCCACCAAATTTTCTGATATCCTTGGTTGAGATTAAGGCCCAATAAATATTTTTTACTGTGGGATATCTAGATTTATCTCCACCAATCCACATCAAATCATCTTCTAAGACCTGTAAGTAGGCTCCAGAATAAAAAAGAGATCGTTTGTATTGGTCTCATTATGTGTCTATGTCACTAGAAAATCCCAACTCATTGTTGCTAAACCAATTAGAGGATTATATTTCACTGTTGATATGCCTCCTATCCTGAGCGAGAGTGAAAATATTCTTAAGTCTCAGTGCTGACAAAAGATTAATAGAGAGAAAAGACTTTTCTCCCATCCCTAAAATCCTATCTTTCCCAAGAGCGATGAGTTGACCCGAGCCTGGATTCTAACTTAACCAATGGGTGATTATGTGAACATATTTCAATAGACCACTCCAAATTCTTGACACCACATTTTGATGGAATTTTGGGGATATGAACCAACTTTTAACAGTCGTGTGAGGGAGATACTTATCCTTAATAACTTTATGCCATATTCCATCATGCGTTAAAACTCTCCAGAGTGAGTTCGTGGCCAAGGATTTATTAAAGTCATAGATATTTAGAAGACCCCAACCACCAAATTTCTTTGGTAAAGTAATTTTTTCCCATTTGCAGAGATGGAAGTGATTAGATTCACTATTTCCTTTCCATAGAAAATTAAACATCATTTTTCTTAGATTATTTAAGATAGATAATGGAATAGCCGCCAGTGACATCCAGTAAACAGGATGGATTTCTAAAACAGACTTTAATAAGGTGAATCGTCCTCCCATACACAACCATATATAACACCAATTATTAATCTTTTTTTCCATTGTTTTTAACAACCAGCTCCAGTCTTCGGCTCGTTGCGGCCCAGTCTTGAGAAAATAACCAAGATATTTGAAACCCAATACTAGATCAAAGAAAGTATAAGGAAACGTGGATTTGAAAGGATATAAATCATGCTCCAACAAGCCTTCTTGGAGAATAGTGGTCTTTGTTCCATTCACCTGTAACCCTAATGCCAAACAAAAGGATTTTACAATCTTATCAATATCCCACCATTCGTGCATAGTGGATTTTGTCATAATAATCACATCATCAACAAATAAAATATGGAGAATATTTATGGTTTTGTAAACTTTGATACCAGTCAGCTTCCTTTCCCATTGAATTTCCTTTAATAACGGGCTTAGTCCTTCCATAAGCAGAATAAAAAGCAAGGGAGATAATGGACATCCTTGCCTTAATCCTCTTCCACTTTTAAAGAAATCAGTGGCCTCTCCATTTATTAAAACTGCAAAGGATGTGGAAACAACACAACTCATAATCCAATTAGTCATCCTTATTCCCAGACCAATTTGTAGGAGGATCATCCTTAATAGATCCCAATTTATGCAATCATAAACCTTCTGTAGGTTTGGTTTTAAGAATAAAGACTTTAATTTCTTTCTTTTAGTGTTGTGGAGGCACTCATGTACTGTTCCAATGGTATCTTGGATCTATCTGCCTTGCAAAAATCCCAACTTCTCCTCAGAAAGTAATCTGGACAGAAATGGCTTAATCTGATTTGCTATAATCTTAGAAATATTTTTATAGAAAAGGTTGCATAGCGAGATGGGTCTGTAATCCCCAAAGGTGAAAGGCTTGTTCACTTTTGGGATTAAGGCAAGGAAGGTTGAATTTAAGCCTCCCAAAATATTGCCTTTGAATCTCAATACTTCTACCATATCTAGGATATCCCCCCCAACTAGATCAAAGAAACAAAAAAAAAAACTCGACAGTCCAGCCATCCGACCCTGGACTCTTATCAACTTTGAAATTGGCTAAAATGTCTCTTAGTTTCCCCAATTATATTGGAATAAACAAAGCTTCAGCTTCGACTTCTGTTACCAGACTAGAGAATAGACCTGCCCACTTTTACTTGATCACTTGTAGAAGGAGAAATTTTCTCTTTGAAAAAAAATTTAAAGTGTTTTACTGCCTCTTCTTTTAAGTTTTCCTGATCACTATGAAAATTCCCTGCTTCAGCATTGATCTCCCAAACAAACTTGCGATTCCTCCTTAAATTCGCAAAATTATGGAAAAAAATTGTGTTTTGGTCACCACTGTGAATCCAAATTGCCCGACTGTGTTGATGCCAGAGTTATTCACTTTCATTTAGTAACCTATTCCTTTATTGCTCCAGTTTTTTTAATAATGTTTCCTCCTCTGGTAAACTTGATCCGTCCAGAAAATTTTGTATCAGGGATTTTATATCATTCTCCAAATTTCTGAGATGAGAGTTTGCCTTGAGATTACGGATCTTTATCCACTGTTTCGTGCTTCCCTTAAGATCTTTAAGTTTCCATACCCATTTTTTTTTTTTACCATCTTTGCCAAGGAATTTTGGATCAATGCCAAAGATTCTGAACCATAACTATGAAATAATGGTCCAAGAGCCACTGAGGATTTAACTTGAAAGGATAGGCCTTAAAAAGGGGAGGAATTTCCAACTGAAGAAGGACCAGAGCATGGTCTGATATGAACAGATATTCCACCCAAGACTTGTAAATCCCAACCAATGAAAGAAATTATTCAGAGATGAGGAATCTGTCCAATCTTTTTGCAATCAAATCTACTCCAAAACGACCATTTCACCAAGTGGGACAACCTTCCTCAGTATAATGTCGATGAGATTATTATTTTGAAAGTAATATTTGAAGAATCCAGCCAAAGGCCCCAGAGATGAAGTGCCTCCACAAATCTCACTCCAGGATAGAGTCAAGTTGAGATCCCCCGTGATAATTAAATTTTTAAGAGATAACAGACCAAAGTCTTCCACCAGGCTCCAAAAATTTTTCCGCTCCAAACAAGGACCATAGAAATTAAGAAATGAAATCTCTCTTTTTCTAGCTATATAGACCCCTGCCAATAAAATCCCACCATAGGTAAGAAATGGAACTAGATCAATAATTTGTATCCCAAGTAACCAACAGTCCCCCAGAATTTCCAACCGAATTGACTGCACAGCTAAACCAAGTCAGACGTAAAGCATGCATGGAATTTCTAGATTTTTCGGAATGGACCTGTTTTCGTCCTTATACACACTTGCAAACATGAGCTAAGTCTTTCTCACTTAGTGTGTCCTCGGAGGCACAATGCCTAGGTTCAAATTCCATGCTGTCACTTTGACTTGAACCTCTTTTGTCTAGGCTAACTCCTAGGGAAGCCAAGGGGGGTAGACCCTAGTTACTAGATGAGATTTAGAGTTTAAAGTTATAGGAGTTGGTTTCAATTTGTTAAATGGTCAAGGGGAATCTAGCCTGTGATGTTAAGAAACAATGCAAGATGCAACAATTAAGTATGGACAACCAAACTTTTTCCTAGGACAACTAAGACTAGTGCCTAAGATTGGGCAAGGGGTCAACTAAGTTAAAGGGAGATTAATTACAAAATAGTTAATTAATTAAGGGGTTTCCTTCTTACGAAAACATTGGCYCGCCTCACATTKCTACTTTGAGCCTTCCAGGTCTCACAAATGGATTACATATATGGTTGTTTTCCACTCAGGTAATCACGAATGCAGCTAGTGCTTCGGTTGTAAGCACTTCCCCCCAAGAACATATACCTCATGTTGATCCTTCACCTTCTTCATCAGTAAGATCTTCTTCGCCTTATTCACTTGCAAGGTCTTCTTTCGTTTCATCTTTTTTGCCGAGTGAAATCTCTGAAGCTAGTAACCCGGTGGATAAGAAGAAGAATAAAAGGAAGAATAAGAAGAAGAAAAATAAGAAAGGGTCCAAACTTCCAACCACTGTCAAACATGTTGGAAAACAAAAAATTACTGTTAATCGTGCTGGGAGTGTTGATGATGTCAAGATCACCCAAATGATCCGTAAGCCAAAGTACCCTTGCAGGATTTGTAAGGGTAGCCATATTCTTAAGAATTTCCATGGTCTATACAAGGTTATAGAAGCATGGTATACACAACCTCGCCAACCCATGTCGTCAACCTCTGAACAACATGTTGATGACCTCCCGTCAACTAGTCAAGATATCGTTGGGAAGAAGAAAAGTAGAGTCAAGTTCCCATGTATGTTATGCAAAGGGAGTCATCTAAATCACCTTTGCCCTCGTATGGATGAAGCCTCGAAATTAATGGAAGACATGATTGTTTCACAACCCCAACTTCCAGATACTTATCGCAAGCTTACTCTCGACCCACCTATAGTTGATGGAATGATTGATCTAGCCCTTTCATCAGTTAGTTCGGTTGATCATGTAGTCAATCTGGTCACGTCCTTAGTTCAACCAATTGAGAAAGTGGTTGATCCGATTCCATCCTCGGTCGATCCCACTCTCCCGTTAGAGAGTGAAAGCCAATCGTTCGATCCCTTTCCACCCGTCGACCCCATTGTCCCCTTGGATAATGAAAACCAAGTGGTCAATCTGATCTCATCATTAGTTGATCTACTCTCCCGCTAGAGAGTAAATCCGATACTACCCACATTTTTCTCATTGATACAGAATCTACCCTGTTGAGGTGCATTCCTCCTTCTCCCGTGGAACATCCTCCAAGTAATGAGGCCATCCTTTTTAATTGGGGTGTGCTAACTGGACCTCATCTTCCCTCTCACATTCCTTTCCAGATTACAGTACAGGTTTGTGGTCGAGACGTTCCTCAGACATTGATAGATGAAGGTGCGTCAGTTAGTATTTTGTCCTCTATTGCCTGGCAAGCTTTGGGTTGTCCTCATCTTGCATCGGTTACGCAAAATCTGTTAGCTTTTAACAGAAGAACAAGTCAACCTTTAGGGACCCTTCCTTAGTTTCATGTAACTTTGGGCATGAAAACTGTCTTTATTGATGTTATGGTAGTCCAAGACCCCTTGGATTTCGCTTTACTCCTTGGGAGGGATTATTTCTATGCCATGAAAGCTATTGTGTCCACTCTTTTTTGTATGATATATTTCCCTCACGGTGGAAGAATTGTGACTATTGATCAACTTTCATTCATCAGTCCTGACTAAATGACCTCCCTAAATGGTTCTTATATGCAGACGATATCGCCCCCGCCATATGTCAATTATGTGGCATTATATCACATGCCTTCAGAGGCCGATGAAGATGAGCCTCTCGTTGTAAGCTCAGTCTCTTATGACTTAGATTTGGTAGTTTACATGGTTATCTCTTTGGTAGGGTTGTTGGAGCCTGATCTCCTTACCCCTATCGCGGCCCTCGACATGTGTTCCTTCCAGACTGTGTTTCTTCCATCGAGTGAAGATATCTTGGAGGCCATGACTTATTTTTTTCCATTGACATGGTATCCTTCCAGAGTATTGGCCTCTTGGAAKCCATGATTAAGAAGAGAATMTTTGAGCGTGATTTTCTGATTTCAAGCTYGTTAAAAAATGAAACCARCTGTGAGGATAGTTTTCGCGTCTCTGTAGAAACCTCGTTAAAAAATGAAACCACCTACCTCAAGCATAGTTTCCTCTATTTTAAGCTTGTATAAAAATGAAAACAGGTTCAAGCATAGTTTTGGCTAGTTTTAAGCTTGTGTAAAAATAAAATCTATCCCAAGCATAATTTTGTTTTGTTTTAAGCTTGAGTAAAAATGAAAACAATCCTGAGCTTAGTCTTTGTTCTTTCTCATGCTCGTAAATACAGAAGAATGTAACCGAGTAAAATTTTATCGCTTTTTTGGACTCATAAAGGTTATACGAAAAAGGAACCCCCTGGAGTTCCCTTTAAGCTCTTTTCAAACTCTCTAAACATGAAAATATTGTCGAGCAACCTTGTTCTTTTCACACTTGTAAAAGTATTTGAAGAAAACATTTGATGGGGGATAGATTATCACTTTTTCGGTCTCATCAAGTTAATTTATGAAAAAGGAACTGAGAGAGTTCTCTTTAAGTGTTTTTAACACTCTCTAAATATGAAAAACCCCCAAGTTTTCTCTCTTTGGACTCGTTAAACAAACATTGAAAGACCCATATGAGACCGAACCACTCCTTCTTAGGGTTCGTTAAACATACTCTGAAGGACTCATCCGAATGATGAGCTTACATTTCAAGAATATATTATCCTCCTCAAGCTTGTGTAAAAATAAAGAGGTACTTGCCAGAAATGGTGGGGAGGGAATTGGGAAAGAAACATATCTAAACCCGTATTCTATGGAAGAGACACCTTTGAACATGACACCCTTTCACTTGCTTTGTGTCTAGGTTGGAAAATATGCTTGTCTCTTGATCATACTCCTTTATAAGATTACCCTTTGGTGTGTGATCCATGTTGTTGAGTCAGTATTTCCAAGACAATTGTCGTGTCGTCAATATGTTCAAAGAGAAGTTCAACCCGGAAAGCCTTCTATTGCGTCGTCCATTTCTGTAGTCCTTAAGCCTTCTATTGTGTCGACCATCCCTGAGTCAGTCCTGAATCACATGTTACTCTGATCTACTTCAAATCTTGTTACTCGTTTCGTTTCATTGATGGGGGATACATTAATTCCCTCGTGTGACGATTATTTTCCTGTCGACTTCAACTCATTATCCAGGAATTATACTTAGAAACTAATTGGTACCTTGGAAGCTGCATGCCTCAATGGCAGGTTTCTTCTCTTTTGACAGTGGGTTTTCATTATTGACCCCTAATCGAGAGACTCCTCCGAGTGTTTGACTTCATCTCATTAATTCACATTCGTTGGATTGTACTATAGTACCTTGGGAGTCATTCACATTAATGGTGATTTCCCTCTCACTTTTTAATGGCATACACTAATGACCAATAATCAAGTGGTTTCTACCATGTTCAACTTTAGCACATGTATTCGCATGGTTAGATTCGTACTATAGAGTGGTGGAGATGAAGACCCTGAATCTTTACTGATAGATTCAGGTTGCGTTGGAGTATATTTAGTTTGTACTGTTGCATAGATCCACATTGTATGTCTTGTGGCTATGTTTGAATTTGAGTCTTTAACACATAGATCCACAGTGTATTTTTGGTGGCTATGTTCATATTTGAGTCATATTGGCATGGATCCACAGTGTATGTTTGGTGGCCATGACCTATCTTACTTGACATGGATATTTTCATGTTGGCATTTATTCTTTGACTCATTTGTATTCTAATTATGGGAATGCCTACCTCAGTGATGATATATTATTGTATTGTATTCCCTTGTTTGTTGGTAGGTTTCCGACCAACTGTTCTTTGTTCCCTACACACACTTGACAAAGTATTTCAACTATCACTCTGTTCTAACTTCATACTTTGGGGGGCTCTCTGTTACACATTATTTTTTTCATCCCTATGACCGCTAATGATGTAAACCTATTTGTTGCCTTCAGAGGGGTCAGTGGCCTGAATTATTGAAGAAAAATGGAAGAAGACTTTGCCTGAGGGAAGAAATTGTATTTTCCTTTGTAAAAACCCTATTAAAGAGGATTTCCACAGGTTGCACTATACACAGGGTGAGGAAATGCTTGATTTCTGCACCTTTCTCTTTAGATAGGTTGCAGAGTTTCCACAGGTTGCTCTATAGCTAGGGTGCAGAAATTCATGTACATAGAAAAAACGAGCATCTTCTCGATGCTTCTAGAAGGAGAAGCTTCTATGGTGAGGTGGCCTCCAAATGGTTTGGATCTTACTCACTTTCATGATTTATTGGGATCATCCTAACCTTCTCACCTTATCCTCTTTAGCTTATAAAAGGAGAGGAGTTCTCATGGAGAAAGTTAGTTGTTTTGGCTTGAGATTGTTAGCTTGGTTAGAGTGGCTTTGAGATTTTCTTTGTCAATATAGATTGTGAGTAGCTATCAGATCTATGATCTCAAAATCCATGGAGTAGACATGTGTGGGAAGTAAGGAACTATTGGAAGGAACCTGACAACATCAAGGCATCCAGTTGTATCTTTCTTCCACATTATTTAATACATATATACTTTTCTTTCCTATATAAATGTTATTTTTTCATATTCTATGCTTCCTTGATCACGTACATAGTTTCATATCAAATATACTCTGTTATTCTTGTCTTCGTTGGCTTGTATTTATTTTCATTGGATTGCCTCGCGACGGAGCTTGGATTGCATTGGTGAAGTCAGATCTTCGATATTTAAAAGGTATGTTCTATATCCATTTCTCATTTGATAATTGAAATATAAGGAAAGAGTAGTGTACTGTCTTGTTTTGTTCTAGTTTTGTAGTGAAGATGGGGGGATTGATTTGTGTCCACACTTAACAATTAGCCTGATAACACTCCCTACCTTCCAAATGTCCCACACTCGCAACCAAGTGTTTGACACCACCATCAAAGCCTTGGAAACCGATCATCAATGAAAACAATGACTAACATCCATAACATGACTTATGAAATTGGTTCCCTCAATTCCCAACTTAATTCTCTCACTACTCAATATGACTCCCTTAATGGCCTCTTTGACTCTCTTGAAAGAAAACTCACCAAATGGATGAGACAATTCCATGGCCCTACCTCCTATAGTCATCCTTCACACCTTGATGGAGTTGAATCCTCCCATACCATGGCCTTTCATTCCAACCCCATTCATCATGACCTCCATATCCCCAAAGTGGATGTGAATAAATTTGATGGCTCGGACACCGAAAGATGGGTCACTCAAATGGAACATTATTTCTCCCCATACATCATTATTGATTATTTGGCCAAACTTCATATCAGTGTCCTTTATTTGGATCTTGAACACTAGAAATGGTGGCAATGGCATAAAAAATCACACAAAGGGTATGTCTCTTGACCACAATTTGTTGCAGATATTTATGAATGATTCAACACTGACACACATCATTTAGGCCATTTAACGAAGCTGAAATAGTATGTCATAGTGAAAGACTATATCACCACCTTTGAGCAATTGGATTTCAAAAATTATGGTTTGTCATACACCTTCTTATAGGAATTCTTTATTAGTGACCTGAAGAATGAGATCCAATCCCATGTCCTAATGTATCACCCCTAAACTTGGATAGAAGCTACTTAGCATGCCAAGGAAGCACAACAGGTAGTATCTTCCCAAAACAGAAAACGCTCCTTTATTTCTCACCCTAGAGTCAACAATCCCTCCCCTCCTGCCACTCCTCTCAATATCTATAAATTAACCCAAGAATAAATGGTTGAACACCAACTTAAGGGTCTTCGCTATAATTACGATGAAAAATATTTTATGGGGCACAAGTGTAAGGAATAGAATATTTTTATGGCCATTTATGGGGATGTTTCGGATGAAGATGCCAATGTTCCCCATGCTGAAGAGATGCCCCAAGCAGATGATCATACCCCACCCTTTGATCCACCAGAAGTTGAATTGCTTATCTCATTGAATTCCCTCACTGGTTTTTCTACTCCCCAAACCCTCAAGTTAATTGGCTACAATAAGCATAGGAAAGTCATTATCCTAGTCGACAGTGACCACACACATAATTTTATCTGTAACCACATTTCTCAAGAGACCATGTGTTATATCCATGCAATCAATAATTTTCAAATTATGATTGAAAATGGAAGTTTCATGAAATGTGGGGGGTGTTGTAAAAATGTGTGCCTACAAATTGGTCAGTACCACCTGAAATCTCATATGTTTTCTATCAACATGGGAGGTTGTGATAGTGTTCTTGGTGATGAATGGTTACTCACACTCAGCCCCATAACCATGGATTTTCAGGACTTAACTATACAATTCCAATAGTAGGGACAGTAGTATAAGTTATAATTCATCACAACAGGCTCCCCTGAGATCATCAGTTCCTACCGAATGGTAAAACTACTCAAAAAGGGTTATTCTAGCTTTATTTCTCAACTCCATTACATTCAAGTAGTTGAGACCCCCTCTGTTCATATCAACCTCCAATCCATGCTATCCCAACACCAATTTGTTTTTAACACTCCCCAAGGACTTCCCCTTTCCCATAATTCCCATGATCATTCCACTCCCCTAGTCCCTGGAAGTGTTCCTCTCAATGTTCACACTTATCATCATCCCTTTTCCCAAAAAAATGAAATTTATAAAATTGTTCAGGAATTACTAGAAGTGGGTGTTATCCTTCCTAGTAACAACCCTTATTCTTCTCCTATATCCATGGTACTCAAGAAAGAAGGCATTTGGCACATGTGTCCATATTTGCGTGCCCTAAAAAAAATCACAATCAAAGACAATTTTTCCATTCTTGTTATTGATGACCTTTTGGATGAATCGAGTGATGCTTAGTACTTTACCAAACTTGATCTTCGTTCTAGATACCATCAAATACATATTTTTATGACCCAAAGGGGGAATATATAGGGTTAAATGTCTATTATATGACCCTAAGGGGGGGGAATATATGGGGCTAAATGTGCATGTAATGTGTAAATATATATGTAATAGGGCTGGCCTAATAGTAAAGAGGCCTCATGTGTAGGTGTGAATAGGTATATATAGAGATCATGTATTCATTATTGTAGACATGTGAATTGTGATGTATAAATGTAATTGGGTATTTGGAGGAGGTTCTCCTATTCTTTAAGAAGTTATTGTATAACTTATCTATCTTGGAGTTGTTCTCCACTCTCACATTATTTTACATGGTGTGTACTTCTGTTTTATTATGATAATTTAAGCATTTGGATCATAACACGTATGAAAGAGGAAGACATTCCTAATACTTCCTTTCACATTTATGAGGGTCACTATGAATTCTTAGTCATGCCCTTTGGCCTATGTAATTCACCTTCCACTTTTCAAAGTTTCATGAATCATGTCTTTCATCCTTTCCTACATCATTTTGTCTTAGTTTTATTACATGATATCCTCATCTATAGTAAAACTTGGCAAGATCATCTCACCCACATGGATCAAACCCTACACTTACTGTCTAAGAACCAAMTCTTTCTTAAACAATATAAGTGCGTTTTTGGAGCCTCTGAAGTTGAGTACCTGGGTCATATTGTTAGAAATAATGGTTTTCATGTGGATCCTAAGAAAATTGAATATATGAAGGATTGGCCTCGCCCTAAAACTCTTAAAATTTTGTATGGTTTCCTCGGATTAACAAGATATTATCGCAAGTTTGTTTAAAATAATGGTAAAATTGCAGCTCCTCTCACTACTCTTCTTAAAAAGAATACTTTCAGTTGGAATCCCATAGTGAATCAATCCTTCCAAGTCCTAAAAGAATCTATGTGCACAACTCGTGTTCTGGAACTACCTGACTTCACCAAAATTTTATCCTGGAATGTGATACTTCCAAGAAAGGAATTGGGGCAGTGCTCGTGCAATATGGCATACCTTTGGATTTCACTAGTAAACAAATTTTGGAGTGACATTTGGAAAACTCCACCTATGAAAAGGAAATTTTGGCTATTCTTCATGTAGCGTATCTCTAGTGTCCTTACTTATTGGGGAAATTCTTCCAAATTAAAATTGATCATCACAACCTCAAGTATTTTTTGGAACAAATAATTTCATCCCCGAAAGAACAAAAATGGGTGACCAAGATGTTTTTTTATGATTATGAGAGCATTTACAAGAAAGGAAAATAAAATGTGGTTTTTGATGCTCATTCAAGGAAATATGAAGAAGAAGGGTCCCTCTTTTCCCTCTCTTGATTGTAGCATATTGGATACAAGTCATTTCCTAGGAATGGTTCCAAGATCCCAAACTTTCTCACCTAATCCAACAAATGCAACAAGATCCTCAGGCCTCTCTAGGATACTCTTGGCATAATGAGGAGCTTCACTATAAAGGTTGCATGTATTTAAGCAAATAGTCTCACCTTAAATCCATTGTTCTCTCTGAACTTCATGCTTCACTCAATGTTGGGTATTCAATCTTTAACAAAACCAAAGAACTAGTAAAACATTATTTTTTTCTGGTAAGGCATGAAACAGGACATCCACACCTTTGTGGTTGAATTGGATATGTGTCAGTGCAATTAGGGAGAAATAGTAAAAAATCTGGGCACACTCCAACCTCTTCCTATTCTACCTGCTATATGGATGGATATTTCTATGTAATTCATTGTCAACTTGCCCAAATAGGGAAATAATTCTATCATCATGGTTGTAGTAGATCACCTTTCCAAATATTCTAATATATGTACACTCCAACACTCATTCACCGCATCCACAATGGCTCAAAATTTTATGGATAATATATTCAAGCTCCATCGCATGCCTCACTCTATTATATTTGACTGTGATCCAACTTTCACCAACAATTTTTGGCAAGAATTGTTCAAGCTCCAAGGAACCCCAACTGCATCTCAACATAACTTATCATCCCCAGACTGATGGACAAACTAAAGTTGTCAACAAGTGCATCGAAACATATTTTTGGTGTTCTGTGTCCAATAGACAAAATCAATGGGCTCAGTGGTTACCACTAGTTGAATGAATATACGACACATATTACCATGTTTACACTCACATGGCTCCCTTTGAAGTGGTCTACAGTCAAAAGACACCATTTGTTCTCTCTTACTTGCCGAGTCACTAGTACATTTGTCACAATTTTCAACATAATTCCAATGTCATTCCAAAGAAACAATGTTGGTATCCTAATGAAGCTAATCAAATCGGTTCTTCAAAGCCATTTTGTCGCACTATTGATGCCATTATCTATCGATCAAACGTTCGATGTAAGAAACTCCCACATGGAAACTATGGAGAGATTTAATCAAGTAAAATTTCATTGCAACGATGAAAATAATATATAGTTTTTGTTCATTCGATGCCATATGCTGCCATGTGGAATTTTCCAAGAAATGATCATTATCCAAGTGGTCATGGTAATATTGACAACATTGGTCATTAGTGAGATGATAATGTGCGTAAAGACCCTTGGAAATTCGACGTGCACACCATCAAAATTGTGACCTTATGGTTGGAAACCTTTGTTGGAGTGGCAACGCTTTGGAAGGTGAAGTCCATCGGTGGTCCAATGATATGGCACATCAAAGTGGTGATTCTAGAGTAGGAAAATTACATTTTAGAGGCAATTCTAGGGTGGGAAATGTTTGTCAAAGTGGTGATGTTTGAGCACTCGATGTCCATTGGGGTTGAGACGGATGGGCGGGAACATTTTGTAAGAATACCAACATATATTCGACAATGAACCTTGGCGTTGGAGTTCTGACAGATGGATAATAAATAAATAAATCAAATTGATGTTGTACACTAGAATCCATGCTTATGATGCATTGGACATAGGGAGCAGGTAGATGTGTTAGATTAAGAAGTCGAAGAGGTCAATCCATATGTAGATGACAATGTTCTCAATATATTATGATATAGATGATTAGGACTAGGGCTTCTATTGTTGCATAAAACCCTAATTAAATATCGTTAGAGCTTCCACATCTAAAAATGCACACTCACACTAAAGAAATACATGTTTTTCTTTTAAACTGTAATTTATGGCCTTATCAAAATGCATGTTAGACTTCACAAAAATGCACGTCCATGTCTTAAAACACCTTAAATTTGAGTGAGTCAATTTGTTGAGGGTGTCTTAGATAATTTTACACCTTTATACATATTTATATTTTCATTTCCAAACATAAAAGTGGTTGTTGTGTAAAAGAGGCAAAATCTTCCTTGTAAATTGAGAGACCAAAACAATAGAAAGTTACCTAATGGAAATGAATTCTCATGTTTCTATATAGCTCCAAATTTAGTGATCTAAGTTTTGGGGTGAAATTAATAACATTCTGAATCTATTTATATCATCCGAAGAGCATTTTCAATTGAAAAGGGACTTCTACCTTGAACCAAAATTCAAGACTTTTTTGTAAAATGGAGGGTAAAACTGTGTTACTATAAAATGCATGCCTAGGACTCATATGACCTCCAAATTGAGTGATTAAATTTGTGGAGTTTCTATTTTATCATTTTACATATTTTCATACCTTTAGTTGTGTATTTTGAGACCAAAAACCTTCTACTTTTCATTAAGGTAAAAATTGTCTTGTAAATGCAAAAAAATGCATAAAGGGAAAATTGCTTAAAAATGCATGAAACCAAAGGGCATGATGAAAAATGCATGTCCAGGTATCAAAACGCCTGAAATTTGAGTGATTCAAGTTTTTTAGGGTGTATTGGATAATTTTACACCTATCCACATATTTATATTTTCGTTTGCAAACATAAAAGTGGTCGTTGTGTAAAAGAGGCAAAATCTACCTTGTAAATTGAAAGACCAAAACAGTAGAAATAGACCTAATGGAAATGCATGCC
>JASDQU011379670.1:10237-23857 GCA_032191745.1 Picea mariana | reverse complement strand
AACAAAAATGACACCATTTATGGCACTTTATGGATACCACCCTCCTTCCATCACTTCTTCTCTAAAAGAAAAATCTAAGGTTCAAGCAGTGGAAGATCACATCGAGAATCAACAACAAGTTCTCCAAATCTTAAAGGACAACCTGACCATGCCACAGAATCACATGAAACAACAAGCAGATCAACATCGTAGTGAAATAAGTTTTGAAGTAGGGGATTGGGTATTTTTAAGACTACAACCATACAAATAGATGTTCCTCAAGCAAGCCAAGAAGGATAATAAATTATCACCAAAGTACTATGGCCCTTATAAGGTGTTGCAAAATATTGGTACTATGGCATACAAATTGGAGTTGCCTGCATCTTCACGAGTACACCCAGTTTTCCATGTTTCATGCTTAAAGAAGGTTATAGGCAACAAAATCCAAGTTCAAACTATATTTCCAGAACTTGATGAGGAAGGAAAAATCATATTGGATCCTGAAGCCATCACTGACACAAGAATTCACCAGCTGAGGAATAGATCCATTTCAGAGTATCTCATTAAATGACGGAAACTACCGGCTGAAGATTCCACATGGGAAGATGAGTCTTTTATATAGAAGCATCCAGAGTTACTCAGGCATTGCGGACAACACTTGTCTCAAGGGGAGGGGCATGTTAAGCCCTAATATTGGCTCATTACCCCTTAATTGGGGCATATTATATTAGTAATGCTATTTTATTTATGTCAGCTTTAGGCCATTAGTTGTAATTATACCTCCTAGTCTCCTATATATACCAAGGAGAAATTTTCATTTTGAATCATCTTGTACATGAACATTTAAGTGGGGTAAAAGGAGGTTTCCCCCTCAAAGAGGATTATTATCTAAAGTTATCTCTTTTTCAAGGCGTTGAGTAGTTTTTCTGAGTTTTTTCTATGCTATATTGATATTTGGTTCTTAACATATATTTGGGTCTTAACAGAAGGAATGAAGACATTTCCCACTAGTAAGACCGGTATGAATTTATGGTCTATGTATCCATGTGTTTTCTATGGAAATATTAACCATTGTATGGAAAATTGTGGGAAAATACAATCCTTATAGGAGAAATCATCTAAGAAAGAGGCCAGAAGCAAAGGTCATTTTCCAAGATAGAAGAATAGGGAAAGTGACAAGAAAGGATTGTGGTTCCAAGAAAGGAACAAGAACTTCTTCTCTCATTGTGGGAGGAGTGGAAATCATATTGAGAAGTGTTGGAGACTTCATATAGACTTATGTCTGAAGCAGAACCACGAAGATGTAAAGGAACCTACAAGAAGATAGGTAGCAGCCTCAACAAAATTTGATAATCTTGCTAAGAGATTTGAGAGAAAATTCTTCTTGATTTCTAGTTTTAACAATGTAGTGTATGAAGACATCGAGTTATATTTCATGGATAATGTTTCATCTCGCTACATGAAAAGAATAAGATCAATATTCCTTACCATCTTAGAAATTGACACACATTGCTATGTGGGATCTGGGACTAAGACCAGACAAGCAGTAAGAGGAGTTGGTTATCTAAGATTCTAGCTCAAGTCAGGAGGATTTGTGGGGATAGAACATATGCTATATGTTACAGAGTTGAAAGTAAACTTACAATGGGTTTCAACTTTCAAAGATGAAGGACATGCAATTACGTTCCAAGTTGGAAAAGTAATAGTGTATTCAAAGGAAGCTACTCAAGACATAGTGGTGGTGTTTGGTGTCAGAAATCAGAGATTATATAGGTTACTTGGATGGTCTATAATTGGATCCAATGGTTTATTAGATTCAACGTCAAATTCAATGTGAGATTCAGATTAATTTTCAGAGGCATTATCAGAGAGAGGAAGTTGTGAGAATCCTTCTAGTACTATTAGAAGAATGAGCATCATGAAAAATCCACCTATCCCATCCCTAGATAGGTATCAAGAAAATATTCCAGTTTGGAAAAATAGTTTGTAACTATGTATATTTTCAAATAACAAAGTTAGCATGCACATTTAAACACCTTCTAAATTATGTTTTCATTGTTGTAATAGAGGGTTTTATTATCTGCTCTTGGATAATTAGAGAGTGAGAGGGATCTTGTAGGGATTTATAAAGACTTTCAACATCAGTGTAGGCAATTATTATAATATTGTCTTATTATCCACTAATGAAATTCATATGGATCGATTACCTAAGTAATAACATTCTAATTATGAAGTACAAAGGTGGAAATAATGGAAGAATGCAGGCATTGTAACATGTAGATTGGGAGCAGGAAGAGGATCATATCTATGCAAGTCTTTCTAGAGATGGTAAAGAAACAATATTCTTTGTAAAGTTAGCAGGTAGAATAATGAAAATAAGTATGCCATGTAAGATGTATGATTTATGCTATAAACATCTCCAATATGTTATGCCATGTTCATGTATGATGTATACCTTGTACAGAAGCAAGTCAAATGGTAAAGATTTTTCTGGAAAACATGTTTAGATTTTTCTTTCAGAGCAGGAAAGAGGAAATGAATAGGAATTTCATTTAGAGACTCCTACATATACATCAACCAGTATAGGAAAAATTAATCCAAAATGGGTGAGGAATAGACCAACATTCAACTTGGCCTCATAATTTTCGAGATGGACTATCTTTGGGAAATAGAGAAGGAGATGGGAGTGAATGTTGAGTCAGGATTCAGATATGGATATTGCGGAGTAGAGATTCAGTGAGAAGACTTCTGTAATGAAGGAACCAATGCGCCAGTTACCAGAGCTAGAGCTATAGCTAGTAACAAGAGCCATTATCCATGATCCAAATCTAGAGCCATAGACAAGAACTAGAGCCAATAGACATGATCCAGAGCCAGAGTCATATTTTTTTCCAAGATCTGGAGCCATGAGCCAGAGAAATATTTAGAGATATTTACAAGATCCAGATTCAGAGCCATGTTTCAGAGAAGAATACATAAGCACACTGATCTAGGTTGGTTTCCTTGAGATTTTGGAAGTTTAAGAAAGAGATAAAATTTGTATCAAAGATGAAGATCCAAGGATGTTAAGCCCTAAATAGTGGCACTTACCCCATAATTGGGGCATATTACATTAGTAATGTTATTTTATTTATGTTAGCTTGGGTCCATTAGTTGTAATTGTACCTCCTAGTCTCCTATATATACCAAGGATACATTTCCATTTGGAATCATCTTGTATTTGGAAATTTATGTTGTGTATAATGAGGTTGCCCCATCAAAGAGGATTTTTGTCTGAATTTATCTCTTTTTCAAGGTGTTGAGTACTTATTCTGAGGTTTTTCTATGCTATATTGATATTTTGATCTTAACATATGGTATCAGAGCTCAAGGTCTTGGGGTTTCGCTGCTACATCTGAGACACATTGGATTTTTACCTATAATTTGTTTTCTACGTTGTTTCAGAAGGAACCCCTTGGAGGATATTTATTAGATGGATCAAAGTACGTTGGATTCAAATTTCAGATCTAGAGGCTTTATACTTTTGGAGATACATCATGTCTAAGATAGGGTTTGTTGACGGGCGAAATTGATCGTCCGTCAACTGAGAGAGTGGAACCGGTCTGGGGTTGTCTAATAACCCAAGCCGTTTGGAATGAACCACCCTAATGGGTTTAGCGGCTCTGTTAGCCGATCTAAGGTCCTAGGAAAACCAAAGAGAAAACTAATCTAAACTAACTAATCTAACTAAAACAAATAAAACAAACTAAACTAACATAAAGCTAAATAAAACAAACTAAACTAACTAACAAGAAAATGAACTAATCTAACTAATCTAATTAAAACTAACTATTAAACAAAATAACTAATCTACTATACAAACTACTAACTGAAATATAACTTATTCACAAAATATACAATATCTACAAAATACAGATTTAAATAAAACCTGAAAAGCTCAATTGCTTTCTGCCCTAAGGCAAAGAAAGATATTTTTGTTGATTTTTCTGATTTTATGAATAAGAAATAAAACTTACTGAAATTAAACAATCTAATATACTAATTCTACATATATAAATCTAACTAAACTTATATCTAAACTAAACTACTAATAAATACACTAAGCAAACAATTGACAAACTGACCTGGAAACGCTCCAGATTTGTCCTGTGTATGATGACTTCGAAGCTGGTCGGAGGAAGGAAACTTGCACCGGATGATCCAGAAGCTTCTCGTAAACGATAGCTGCAATGATCTATGAGTTTGTTTACAGGACAAACAATACATAAAAAATCATAATAATTATAAGATTTATAAATCTCTGCAATTAGGTAAGCCTTTTATGCAAAAACTTATACTTAATAATTCAATTGATGAAGAAGAGAAATCTGTCATTCACAAACTGAATCAAGTAATTGCTATGTTTTTTATACACTGGAAGAAATCAGATATGCATTATATTGATTAAATCATATCATTTGCAAAAGACTAAGATAGCTAAAGTAGTCATTAACCAAATGCAAATTGATACACATAAACATGAAACAAAATATTGATATTATGAAAAGCTAAAGCTGTAGCAGAACATCAAATTCTGTCTCAGTCTGTATTAAAATTCCATATTCTTGTTCTTCCACCAATGAGGATGATTATTACAAAAAATAATAAGCATTTATAAGTTTTTCCACAGGGTAAAACCTCCCTGTGGAAGTTATCAAACTGTTTACATAACCTGGGAAGATATTCCCAAGATCAACTAAACTAGGAAATTAAAATGAAACCAAAGTATTTCAAATATCCTCTAAAATGTCCATCAAATCCCATGTAATTTCGAATTCACCTGAAAATGATCCAAAATAGACAAGTTAGAAGTCTCTTTTATTAATAAAATGATAAAAATTAAATTCTATAGACTAGCTACAGAATCATCTGATTCTGTAGCTAGTCTAAAATAAGATACAGAATCAGAATTGAAATTAAATCAAATCTTTTAAGAATTTTCATTGAATTGACATCTAATAATTACTTGAGAACGAATCATAAATTGAAACGGTTATTCCATTATGAACTCAAACAGGATACACATCATTTAACCAAGTACAGAGATAGCAATACTCTGTTTTGATTATAGTCATGAGTCGGGTAAATGAAATCATATGTAACAGAATTGTAATCATTTCTCAACAAATCGAATCCCTCTGTTATGAGATCGTTTTGATATTCAATTGAAAATAGAACAAATCCCAGACACATCATTACACTTGTGTATGGAACAGGATTATCACGATAACTATATAGTAAGCAATTTAGGCTGTGAACGAATCCAAACGATAATTGACTCATAACAAAATCATAACAGGATTAATCAAACAGGGTTTGTTATAGATTTTGATCGTTGATCATTGCACAGTAAGCAAACATGATCGATTAATTGTGATCATAATCATTTCAATCAAACGAATCATATCAGGGTTTGACCAATTCATTTCACAAATTTAAAATACAGAGCATCAATTATAATCTGAACTCGACTCATAGAACAAACTTGCCAAATTAGAACAAAAGTGAATCGATTAGCTAAGATTTTTACATAGTTGTTATGATTCAGATTCATTTCCAATTCGGGCGCGAATGTTATTTGAGCGTAATGTTTTCATCAAAGAAACATAGTCATTATCCTTAACATGGAAACAGTCAAAGATAGAACATCACATGACACAACATCATAACAAGTATCCTTCCGAAGACATTTACCAATCATAGCATACAAATGATAACGAGATCGAATCATATCAAAATCGTTTTCTAAATTAAGCATAAAAACTTCCTGTTGGGAGTGGACACAAAATGAATTGTATTGAAAACACACCATTACTTTCGTTATTTCACTCAGACAAACTTAGCAAATGAAATCCAAATAACCATAAAAATCTGTGAGCAAATCATATATCAAATCGAAATCCTTTCTATTTTAATCAAAATGAAGCCATGTACAGGATGATCACCGAATGATAGAGGCATTTGAATAAGTGATCAAACTATTTAAAAGCTGAATCAAAATCATTTTAGTAAACTAGATTATTTACAAAACAAAACGATGTCAGAATCATACCTGTGTAGCGACGAGGCTGCATTGCTTATACCAGCTTGGAATTTACAACAGTCGTGGTTGATTCCACATTTTTGAACAGGATGGAGTTGGTTGTCTTTTGTTTCTTATCCACTGCTTGGAGCTTGGCCTTTTGACTGGTCAACAGTGCAATCTGATCTTCCAAAGATTTAATCTTTGATTGGAGTATTGGAATATCGATATAATATCGCTCTAACCATGAATTGCATTGGTCACAGGGTGACTGTGAGGGTTTAGACAAAGAAGGCGAGGGTTTGGGAAAATGACCAAGAGTTTCAAATATCCTCTAAACTGTCCATCAAATCCCATGTAATTTCGAATTCACCTGAAAATGATCCAAAATAGACAAGTTAGAAGACTCTTTTATTAATAAAATGATAAAAATTAAATTCTATAGACTAGCTACAGAATCATCTGATTCTGTAGCTAGTCTAAAATAAGATACATAATCAGAATTGAAATTAAATCAAATCTTTTAAGAATTTCCATTGAATTGACATCCAATAATTACTTGAGAACGAATCATAAATTGAAACGGTTATTCCATTATGAACTCAAACAGGATACACATCATTTAACCGAGTATAGAGATAGCAATACTTTGTTTCGATTATAGTCATGAGTCGGGTAAATGAAATCATATGTAACAGAATTGTAATCATTTCTCAACAAATCGAATCCCTCTGTTATGAGATCGTTTTGATATTCAATTGAAAATAGAACAAATTGCAGACACATCATTACACTTGTGAATCGAACAGGATTATCACGATAACTGTATAGTAAGCAATTTAGGCTGTGAACGAATCCAAATGATAATTGACTCATAACAAAATCATAACATGATTAATCAAACAGGGTTTGTTATAGATTTCGATCGTTGATCATTGCACAGTAAGCAAACATGATCTATTAATTGTGATCACAATCGTTTCAATCGAACGAATCATATCAGGGTTTGACCAATTCATTTCACAAATTTAAAATACAGAGCATCAATTATAATCTGAACTTGACTCATAAGACAAACTTGCCAAATTAGAACAAAAGCAAATCGATTAGCTAAGATTTTCACATAGTTGTTATGATTCGGATTCATTTCCAATTCGGGCGCGAATGTTATTTGAGCGTAATGTTTTCATCAAAGAAACAGAGTCATTATCCTTAACTTGGAAACAGTCAAAGATAGAACATCACATGGCACAACATCGTAACAAGTATCCTCCCGAAGACATTTACCAATCATAGCATACAAATGATAACAAGATCGAATCAGATCAAAATCATTTTCTAAATTAAGCATAAAAACTTCCTGTTGGGAGTGGGCACAAAACGAATTGTATTGAAAACACACCATTACTTTCGTTATTTCACTCAAACAAACTTAGCAAATTAAATCCGAATAACCATAAAAATATGTGAGCAAATCATATATCAAATTGAAATCCTTTCTATTTTAATCAAAACGAGGCCATGTACAGGATGATCACCGAATGATATAAGCATTTGAGTAAGTGATCAAACTATTTAAAAGCTGAATCAAAATCATTATAGTAAACTAGATTATTTACAAAACAAAATGATGTCAGAATCATACCTGTGTAGCGATGAGGCTGCATTGCTTATACCAGCTTGGAATTTACAACAGTCGTGGTTGATTCCACATTTTTGAATAGGATGGAGCCGGTTGTCTTTTGTTTCTTATCCACTTCTTGGAGCTTGGCCTTTTGACTGGTCAACAGTGCAATCTGATCTTCCAAAGATTGAATCTTTGATTGGAGTATTGGAATATCGATATAATATCGCTCTAACCATGAATTGCATTGGTCACAGGGTGACTGTGAGGGTTTAGACAGAGCAGGCGAGGGTTTGGGAAAATGACCGAGAGTTTCACAAGGAAACTTAATGCCTGGGTAGTTAGGGTCCTCCTTTAGGCAAGGGGGTAGGTTTGATACAAAATCATATGAGGGTTCGGCACACAAACCTTGCGAGTAGGGGTATTCACTGGCCAAGAAACGCTCAACTTTTGAATCAGAGTCCTCACTCAAGACGATAGGGTTTGGATCAATAGGGGGTTTTGGTTTGTTCCTTTCCATCCGTGAAATCAAACGTGCATTCTTTTTACCCTTATCGTTAGCAATAAGGTTTTCCTTGGACTTTTTTTTCACAGGCTTAACAGTCTCAACACTCTTAGTCACAGTGTGGGGTAAGTCGATAGGAGGGTCGGACGAGGGTTTAGGTAGTAGGACATGGTAGGGCACCAGGAGTACAGCCTTGACCTCACTCACCATAGGTTTTTCAACCTATGTAGGGTTCGGATCCTCGAAACCATTCCAAGCAACGAAAATGCTCCATCTATCCCCGTGCAAACTCAAATGATAGACAAAGATAAGCTTAACAAGCCCATAATGAAATAGGCTACTGTCATCCTGGAGCCTTTTGAACTTATTCGACATTTTAAACAGGCTACGATGCAAATAATAGGGCATATTGAGAGAGTATCCCATAAAAACCATAAGCAAACGCAGGTGGTGGAGGAACACAAGTCTGTATCGACCTTCATAGGTCACGAACTGTTTGATTATCATCAATAAATCGTGCCATCGTGGTTTGAGCATAGATATGGGCATACCTCTGTCAAAAGAGGTGACTTTGCGAGACTGAAACAACAGTGTCCATGGCACTTCCTCGACCTTGCAATTCTTAAACCAACGCTATCCCGAAGGAGCTAACCCCGTAGCCGAGATGATGAATTGTTCATCAATCTCCAACTGTATATCGCTGACCTTGGCTCAACAACCATCGAAGGTCATGGAAAAGTGTCGAGCCACACAAAGGTTAAAACCCTCAAAACGTTTCATGAAGGTAAGCCATCCAGTGTCTGCCAAATCTTGGCGGGCATTGTCAAACATCAACAGGGCTTGACTGCCATTGGGTTCAACTCACACGACTGGTTCCATGGAGCCAAATGCATGGTAAGGGAAGGGTTTGAATCACCAACACACATAGGAGCAGAGCTACCCGAACCAACAACAATGAATGAGAAAAAGGGGTAAGCATTAATGCGAGCATGCGAAGGTGGTGGAGTCTTCCATGCAAAATATTGATTATCCAAGTACAACCGCCAATTTTCATAGTTGTTCACTCCATAATAATAGTTCAACCATTAATTCATGTGTACAACCAACAAAATCAAATGGTGTATACCAATGCGCGCAAGTGTTATACCATAGTGTTTAAAAATCCGACATACAAATCAACTATGCGCCAATGTATATAATCAAAAGTTTAATCAAAGTGCCAAACGGAATTCATATAGTCAACTAGCCAAATTTATGAAATTATTATCATAAGGATTATATCATACATATAAACAAAATAAATCATAACCCCTATGCATTTTCATAGAATCAAAGATCAGGCAAGTCATAAAATGCAAATCCAAATGCTCAATGCCTTACAAACTCAATAAAACCAAGTTATACAATCAATCAGAGTATGAGAACCGATCAAAGGATATTGCCAGTCGTGTAATGATCAATAAAAGGTAAGCGCAATAGGCATAATGACAACAGAAACATCCTCAGTTCAGATAATGATCGAAATGCGACTTTGAAAGATTCAGTTTTCACACTTATAGTCGTGAAAACAAAATGAAAACAAGTGTGTAAATGTCGCAAGAAATGAAAATGTCGTCTATTTGGGAATTGCGACAAAAAATTGATGTTTGCAAAACATAGGTGTAGGTAGCTTATAGACGATAGGAAAAAGTGATTTGGATGCCAACAGGGTTCTAGAATCATCCTGAATTGAGTCATCACAAAATTTTCGCTATAAACATTTTTTTGTAACGTTTCAGAATCTGAAATCCTTAGGATATTCATAGAAATTATTAAAGTATATGTGATAAAAGATGAAGCTTCTGAGTAATCTTACATTTGTAGATACACCCTGTGAAAGATAGGGTATATGACTAGTCCTATTGACCAGTCTCAAGTAGGTGTTCCGGGTAAAACAATCATAAATTATTCCTAGAGTATCCAAATTGAGTGAGACTAGTTGCATTAGATAGAGGATAGTCTATAGTATTTCTGGTACAATTTTCAGAATTGTATATCAATTATTTTGTGCGGGGCACTCTATATAAGTGAGATTTCTTGGAAAGGCCAAAAATAAGAAAGATGTGGGGAAGTTACCATAAATTCCACTTGGCACATCCAATTTTGATAAGACCTGTGGCATTGAACAAAAGAAATATAAGAGAAATAAAAAAAAGAAATTTACATACCCATAAGGGTTGAAATTTTGGAGATAGAATAGAATAAATATTGTCTAGCAGAACCACCTCAAAATCAACATTTAAAAGTGATACTTGGCCAACATGCCACCAAAAAAGGGAAATTCTACACCAAATAAGCCTCTAGACAGTCCTACTTGGACTCTTGATGAAGGTGAAGAAATGTGTAGGTACATAAATGATTTACAAAAGAATACAATGAAAAAATATGAACTACAAGATGTGATGGATGGTTTAAAAAGGGAGATCATAGAAGGATTGAAAAATTTCCTAGTAGAGAGGATACCTAAAAGTGAAAATGTATCCCATGAAATTCATGATGAGGACACAAGGAACATGAATCAAGAATGAAGAAACTCCAACTTTGGGTTGAAGACCAACCACGTTCCTAAGATCGATTTGAGGAAGTTTGATGGCAAGGACCCAATCACATGGATACTTCAGATGGAGAAATTCTTTGATCTACATGATGTGCCACATACACAAAAGGCACAAATTGCTTCTTTATATTTAGAATCCAATCAATTTGTATGGTACCGATGGATTTGTTCTTGCAAATCATGCATCAGTTGGACAATTTTCATGAAAGAAATGATAGCACACTATGAGGATACAAGGAGAAATACCCTCTTTATCCAATTGATAAATCTCAAGCAAAAGGGTTCAATTATAGAGCACGTTGAGAACTTCCAAAGATTGAGTATAAAGGTAACAAATATTCCAGATAATCACTTGATTGATGTATTCATCGGTACTTTAAGGGATAACATTCAACATGATGTTCACCTTTGGTAACCCAAATCATTGGAGAATGAATTTAGGATTGCAAGAAACGTTGAAAGTAAAAATATGGATATGGCTACTAGAAGGACCACTCCTAACATCTATCGAGAGAATAATGCCCCTTCTTCTAAAACAGCTCAATCAACAAGGTTGACACCTCAACAATTGGAGGAAAGAAAATAAAAAGGTTTATTCTTTAATTGTGACAACAAGTACAGTAAGGGACATAAGTGTGGTGAGAAGAAATTATTCTACATATATTGTGAAGACGAAGAAGAAGAAGAAGAGGAACAATAACCATTGCAAGATGAAAACATAGAAGCGGTTTCTTCTGAAGAGTTGAATCCCACGATATCATGTAATGCATTGTATAGAATTAGCACTCCTCAAACCCTCAATATGGAAGGATATATCAAAAATAAGAAGGTAATAGTCCTAATTGATTCTGGTAGTACTCATAATTTCATTCACTATAACTTAGCCAAAGATCTCAATTTCTTTGTATATCCAATGCTAGAGTTTCAAGTAATGATTGTAGATGGAGGAACTATCAATTGCTCAGGAAAATTCAATAAGATCAATATTACTATGGGGGAATATGTAATGAGTAGTCCAATGATTGATATACCCATGGGTGGTGCTGATGTCATCCTAGGAATCCAATGGTTACAATCATTAGGAACAATGGATTTTAGTTTTCAAGAACTTTTCACGAAATTTTCATTGGAATGAAAAGAAATTGAGTTAAGAGGTATCACAAGGAGACCCTGTAAGGTGATAATATCTAATTACATGAAAAAATTATTGAAAAAGGGGCATCAAGGTGGAATTTCACAACTATGCTCACTAGATTTTCGAACATCTACGCCATATATTCCCCTAGATCTCCAAGGGATCATTCATATGCATTCCAAAGTATTTGAATATATTCCCAAAGGTCTTCCACCCACTCGAAATCATGATCATGCTATTCACCTAATTCCTAGGAGTCTTCCTCCTAACATCAGGTCATACAAATACCCTTATGCCCAAAAGAGTGAAATTGAGCCTATGGTTGATGAAATGTTATAGGCTGGCATTATTAGACCTAGCCAAAGTTATTACTCTGCACCGGTGGTAATGGTACTCAAGAAAGATAGCTCATGGCATATGTGTCCAGATTATAGAGAGCTCATCAAGATCACTATTAAATATAAGTTTCCCATTCCCATCATTTATGAATTGTTAGCTGAACTACATGGACCAATCTATTTCACAAAGTTGGATCTATGTTTAGGGTATCATCATATTATAATGAAGGAAGAAGATATCCCAAAAACAACATTCCAAACTCATGAAGGGAATTATGAATTTTTGGTCATGCCTTTTTTCCTTACAAATGCACCTTCCACATTCCAAGGGTTGATTAATTCCATTTTCAATCCCTTCCTTCGAAAATTTGTGTTAGTATTTTTTGACGATATACTAATCTATAGCAAGTCTTGGGAGGATCATGTGTGACATGTTGACAAGGTTCTACAACTACTAAAGGAGACACAACTATATGCCAAACCATCCAAATGTTTCTTTGGGGTGAAGGAGGTAGAGTATTTGGGTCATATTGTATCTCATGAAGGTGTCAAGGTAGACCCTAATAAGATTTAGGCCATGATGGACTAGATGATTCCCAAAACATTGAAGAATATTAGATAATTTTTGGGTTTGACAGGTTACTACCGCAAGTTTGTTCGACACTATGGAAGAATAGAAACACCTTTAACGACACTAACTAAGAAGGATGCATTTTCATGGACTCCAGAGGCAACTAAAGCTTTGAAAAACTTAAAGAGGTGATGTGCAAAGGTCCTGTCTTGACCACTCTAGACTTCACAAAAACCTTTATTGTGGAACGTGATGCCTCGGTAAATGGAATTGGTGTTGTCCTAATGCAAGAAGGAAGGCCCCTAGATTTTTAAAGTCATCCACTCAAGGGAAAGGACTTACAAAAACCCACTTATGAAAAGGAAATGATTGCAATACTACATGCATTGAAGAAATGGTGCCCTTACCTAATAGGTAGGCACTTCATGGTCAAAATAGATCATGATAGTCTTAAATACTTCTTGGAACAAAGACTATCTTCAGAAGAACATAAAAAATGGGTGACAAAGATATTGGGTTATGATTTTGAAATTGTCTATAAAAAAGGGAAGCAAAATGTTGTGGCAGATGCACTCTCAAGAAAGGATGAAGAGGTTGAGGCCTTTCTATGTGCTATCTTGATCATCCAAATCGATTGGATAATAGAAGCAAGGGATGAATGGAAGAATGATGAAAAAGTGTGGACTCTCATTCTAAGGTTGCAACAAGATTCCAGTGCATCAGATACATTTACATGGAAAAATGATTCACTATGGTACAAAGATCACTTATATTTATGTAAGAAATCCCAACTCAAACAAAAGGTACTATT
>JASDQU011379669.1:0-23748 GCA_032191745.1 Picea mariana | reverse complement strand
AAAAAATTACAGCAAATACATAGCAAGTAACTATACCAAAAACAATTCAGATGACGAGGTGTATACCGCCAATAAAACTGCCAAAAAGGAGACTGTCCAAGTCAGGACACAAAATCTCCAAATACAAACATCCAAAAGGTCTGATTAAGACTGATACCAATCCTCCAATAAAGACCCTGATAGATAATAAAAAGAAAACACAAAGAGATCAATGGAGATAAATACAGATAGAATTCATCATCAATAAATATTGATAATGTTTCTAGTACCCTCCATACCATCTGACCACTTATGGAGCACAATATATCCTTTTGGTTCACTTAGTGCTCTTTTTTATTGTCCATCCATTGCCATGTTGAAATTACGAAAAATATGATAGAAGTTTGTTTCTACAAACTTTCCTTTTAATATGATGATTCTCTGCTTCCAACCTTCCAAAGCACTAACCATGAGGTTTCCTTTTTTATTTAACCAGTTTATAATAACAGAGGAATCACCAAGAACCTGAAGCTTTTGAATGGAGAGATATTTTTCTATATGTAATGTTGCCCATGCACCCATTAATTTAGCCTTTGTGTTTGTACCCGCTCCACAGTTTACAAACCATTTGAATGTAGTTGATTCAGATAGTTTAATAATACCCCSAGCACTGCAACATCTCCCATCTRCCTGGGTTKCTCCATCAAAGAATGCTAYCGRGTACTCGGATATATCTGCATTCAAAAAAGGGAYGAGTGCATGGATTCTTATGCTTTATTGTCGGTTTATGGTAGTTACTAAGAGATTTAATAACWATCGAAGAGATAGATRGCTCCTTCCCTTCAAATGTGGYCRCATTTCTCTCTAACCAAGTGTTCCAGCATGTGTATGCCGCAAGGCTRGGAGATCCTAACTTTGCCTCARACYAGTTTGCTATACAATCACCCAGATTATTCCCATTCCATCTATGATCAATTTTTGTATTTMTTTTAATGTTTGTCCAGACTGTAGTGGTAAAGGAACAAAAAATAAATAGATGAGAGCAATCCTCCTCCTCCTTTTTACATAAATGACATCGCTCTGGACCAATCCAACCCYTGTGTTGGAGATTTTTCCATGTCAATATCTTATTATTGACAGCCAACCATAGAAAAAGTTTTATTTTTWGTGGTATATTCCATTTCCACATTTGAATCCTCCAACTGGTGATCAAAGGGAGATTTTGTGTTGATATGAGTGCMTCATATACATTCTTTACYRAAATAACACCTGATGTGTCCCCSCCTGTCCATATMAATTCATCCTCATTTCCTGTAACTATCACTCCAACTGCCTRTAAAGCCCGCCTKAATTGTAGCCATTCCRTAGATAGTTCCCATGTTAGCTCTAATTCCTCACTATCTTTCCAATTTGACAAGTAAGTATCATGATCCTCCTGATTCCATACTTGTGCCAACACCGAGATATTTTTCTATTTGAGTACTCCGATTAGTTGAGAAGATATATACGAGGAGGGTCCAAGACCTAGAATGATGTCCCTACCCAAGTTCACATCAATGCCCGAACCAGGTTTCCAACTGATCCAATTCGTTATCAAATTTACCGACTTTACTAGACTGGACCATATTTTGGATGTCGTCAAATAATAGAAAGAGGTGGATCTAAGCCAGTTACTAATAGTGTTGAAGGGGAAGTATTTTCCCTTTAAAACTCTATGCCAAATACCCGGTTTTGATATAACTCTCCACAATGTCGAGGCAGCCAAAGCCTTACCAAAATAAAAAAGATTGTGCAAACCCCAACCTCCCCTTCTCTTTGGTCGAGCTAATAACTCCCATCTACATAGATGATAGTTCTTTTTTTCTCTGTTTCCATTCCAAAAAAAATTATAGAGTAAGCTTCTTAACTTGTGAAGAATAGATGTAGGGATCGTTACAAAAGATAATCAGTAGACGGGTTGGCTTTCTAGGACTGATTTACACAATATGTATCTACCCCCCAATGATAGCCACCTATAGCTCCAGTGATGTATTTTGTTCTCCACTTTTGTTAAAAGCCACATCCAATCATTTGTTTTTTGTAACCCTACCTTTAGATAATAACCCATATATTTGAATCCAACTGATAAATCGGAAAAACTATAAGGCGGGATGTTTTTGAAAGTTGTAATGTATCACTCATCTAGCCCTGAGTAATGAACAGTCGAATTTGTCTGGTTCACCAATAAACCCGAGACTGAACATAACAGTTGAACAATTCTCTCGATTTCCTTCCATTCCTGAATTGATGCCATTGATAATAACAAAATATCATCAACGAATAATATATGTAATATTTTAGTAATTCTAGCTACTTTGATACCATTAATGATACCTTGTCTCTGACTTTGTTTTAACAAAAGACTCAAACTCTCCATTACCAGGATAAATAACAACGGGGATAGCGGGCACCCCTGGCATAGGCCTCGCCCACTTCTCAAAAAATCCGTAGCTTTTCCATTGACTAATACCACAAAGGAAGTCGAATTCACACATGCCAGAATCCGATTCGTCATATGAATACCAAAGCCAACTTGTATAAGAACCATTTTGAGGTAGTCCCAACTGATGCAATCATATGCTTTTTGTAGATCAAGTTTTAGGATGAGGGCTTTTTTTTTTTTCTTCTTGATACTGTGGATGCACTCATGTGCAGTTCCAATAGCATCTTGTATCTGACGCCCTCCCAAAAAACCCAACTGTTCCTCTGATAAGAATCTTGATAAAAATGGTTTAATCATGTTTGCTATCACCTTTGATATAACCTTGTATACGAGGTTGCATAAATAATTAGGCCTATAATCCCAAAAATGATTTGGCTTATTGCTTTTGGGGATCATAGCAATAAAGGTTGAGTTTATGCTACCATTAATGCACCCACTAGTTCAGGTCTCCTCCACCAAGTCCAGGAGATCTTCACCCATAATCTCAAAGAAATGCAGATACAGTTCCACCGACCAACCGTCAGGCCCCGAGTTCTTTTCTTTTTTGAACATCTTTAGGATAGCTTCCAGTTCTGTAAGAGTGACATGCTTATATAATTCCTCCACTTCATTTATATCTAACATTTTAGGATACAGATTTTCCACTCAGACATGTTCTTCAGTAATATCATGTATAGAAGGCTTGAAGAAATTCTTGAAATATTTAACTGCCTCATCTGCTATAGCCTTCTGATCTTTGTGTATTGTCCCCGAATTATCAGCAATCTCCCAAATAAATTTTCTATTTCTCCTTTGATTGGCAAATTGGTAAAAGAATTTATTATTCTGATCACCACTTTTTACCCATATAGCCCGACTTCTTATTCTCCACAGATCTTCCTTCTCTTTCAAGAATTTATTTCTCTCAGTTTCTAAAATAATGAGATTTGCTTCAACCTCCCGAGAATGATTACCACCCACAATCCTCTGTAAAAGAATTTTAATGTTCTCTTCCAGATTTTCCAAAGTTGTTGTGTCTCGTGCCTTTTTATCTTTTGCCCATCTTTTTGTTATGACTTTTAGTTCCTTTAATTTTCAAGTAAAACGCCTCTGACAGTGACATTTCTGTCGATATTTCTGATCTTTCCACATCTTTATAACCATATCATTAAAATCTTTTTCCAGTAACCACTGAGCATGAAATTTGAAAGGGTAAGCTCTAAGAGTGATGGAATTCTCCAATTGTAAAAATATAGGGGCATGATCTGATACATAAGGATATTCAACCCATGCTCTATGGAGTCTGGCCTCCATAAGCAAGTCCTCTGAAACAAGAAACTTATCCAACCTCTTGGTGATTGCCTTAGAACCCGCGCAACCATTACGCCATGTTGGGACGATTTTATCAGGTTTCACATCAATAAGTTTGTGAGCATGCAAAAGAGTGTTGAAGAAACTAGATAAATGGACCGATGCAGCTGAACCTCCCTAAATCTCGCCGAATGATAAGGTTATATTTACAGGAGAATAATCAATCTCAAGACCATGAGACCATGCATATTCCTTTGTAGGTTCTGCCTCAGGGAGACTCACCTCACCAAGATCCCCTTTGAAACTAGTAGGATCCACCACCCTATTACCAAAGAAAGTCAGTAGAGGAGTTGGGTCGCTATTGTCCCGCAAGTAAGGGATGAGTGAGTCTAGAATAACGGATAGTGAAGAATCACCCTCTTTTCATTCTTGATACCCCGGGATAATTTTCCTCTCAACGGGTGTGGTAGTGATCCCCTGGACAACTTCAGTGAAAGTAGGGGATGAGTTTAATGTAGTAACCCTAGTAGTTACAGGACTATTACAAAAAGTGACTGAAGTTGTATTTTGGCCAAGATTTAATAAAGGGTGATTGGTTAGAGTGGTCGATAATCCCGACCAAATAGGTTTAGATGCAGTCGAAAGGTGAGGGCTCCCTGGTCTACGAACATATATCCCGCCATCATCCCTAGAGTTAACTTTTCCCACAGCAGGAGAGGGTAATAAAATCGAGGAAGAATTTAACATTTATTTTTCCATTAATGTTAATGAATTATATAGAGCCGAACAGAACAGGGATAACTTACTCGAGAAAGTATCATAACGCTCGGGTGAAGGGGATGCCTCCTTCTACGAGAAACCATAGTCAAATCCTATAGAATTTACTTCGTCTTCTGGTTCCCCCAGGTCCCTGTGAAGTGTCATATTTTTTTATATTTCTTCCTCCACTCGTCCCTTACAGGATTTTCTCATATGGCTTGTCTTATGGCAATAACTACACTGGAAAGGTATTATAAGGTAGTCTAACCTCTGGACTATTCTACGGCCTATCCATTAGATCTCCATAATTTTAGGCAAACCTCCATGAATATCAATCTCCACAAGTATCTTCCCCATATTCCTAGAAGGTGCTGACATAACAAAGTCATCTAAAGAGACAAAAGAACCTAGATATTTACTTATCGCCTCCATGGCCGTCGCATTCCAAAAATGTAAGGATAGGCCCGAGAGCAATACCCAAAGGTGGCGCATCTGGAATGATTCGGTATCTGGATTAAAATCCAACCTCCATCTTTTAATCATCATACTACTCCTACCCACCATCCATTTCTTTGCTAACAACCTTGCAGAGTCTTATGGAGATTTACAAATAAAATTATACCAACCCTTTGTCAGGTATCTTATCTCAGGGGCGTATCCTAGCTCCCTTTTCCAGTTATGCTCAACCCACTCTGGTATAGATTCATTACACAAATATCTATACGACAGCCTGTCGACAAGTCCACAGAGTGCCAAAGAGCAGGTCTCGACCAGACCTACATCAGAGACAAGAACCATTTTATGTACCGCCTTCTTTGCTTTCCATAGTCTACGACTGTATCCTGGCACCTCAAAACCCTTACCACTTTCCTTTATACAATCAAGGTCGTGCTCTACCTTAAACTTTTTCCCCTAGCGCAAGGAACCAGGGCCAAGCGTGGTTGATACAGGAAAACTAGAAGATGAATGCAAGCCGTCTGCAAAGGAGAAAGTATTCTCCGAGCTATGGGAAGTATATGATAAAGGTGTTTGTTGAGAGAGATTTGAAGAGGTGTTTAATATTGCAGTACGTAAACCAACTGAATACACCTGATCGAAAAGACATGTGTCCTTCCACACTAATTCGTTTGCCACATCTATCAGATTGTTGACATTTTCTTAGACAAGTGGAGGTAGTTTAGTCGCCATGACCTACCACCTGGGCTCCACTCCGGTCAGTTCCACAGTAGAGTTAAAGCGCTTCAGGACAAAATGCCAAAGCATTCCGAAAAACAAGAAAGCATGAGTAAATGTATAATAAACCCACTTCCAACGAAACTAAAACCAAAGTAAAAAGATCATCTCACGGGACCCAAAGTCCATTTTCCAAAAAAAGAGGAAAGAACATTCTTTCACTAGGAATCAAACCAGAAGAAATACTAAGACTAAAATTACCAAAAATATTCTCCAAAAGACTACGAAAAAAACCAGAAAAACCATAACAACCGAGGGGCTCAGATAACTATCCCTGTACCATCAACTACAACAACCCGCCATGGCCGCCCAAGCTTGAGATTTTTCAGGATTCAAAAACCAGTTTCCCTCCATTTTCCCCAGTTTCTCCTAAATGTGATCCTAAGACAGCCCAAAGTTTTGAAGTTGGTTTCTATATGACGACCTTTTCACATTTTGGTAATATGATTAAATTAACTTTGCTAGTTATTCTGATTGAAAGGTGTTATTGATTAAACGACAATTCCATACCCTCATACATGATAGAATCGGATGAAAATGCTGCAACTTTTCCAACACTCAAATTGTGAAAATTGTTGTTCATTCTATTGTAGCATGCACTGTAATTTTCAGTTTCAAATATATTCACATGAATTGTTGAGATTTGATAAAATGCATCATGTTGAATCTGCCTACATGATCCTTTAACTTGGTTTTCCATTACCAATTCATTGAGACGAGGCATGGAAACTTACAAAAAGGTAAGCATTGAAGCATGTTAAACTACAAAATCACATAATTCAATAACTAATCCAAAGCCCAAACATGCCAAAAACAATATTATGTAAGAGAAAGAATGCATCATTCAAAATGAGACTAATAGAAAATCATGCAAAATTAAATTAGATCATAATCATCCTCGTGAAATAATAAAGACACCATCAAATGAAACCAAGGAACTTCATGAGACATGATGCAAAGCATCACAAATATGCATTCAAAGCATAAGGGAGAAACAATCTATTAGTAATCTCAACATCCACGTGAGTCATAATATATTCATAAACCACAACCTCAAAATATAAAAGAATCATTAAAGCATTACAAGAAAAATAAGTCAACAAGATAATATTCCATGATGAAGCTCATAATATGTGTTGGCCTCCATGTTTTTTCATACCAAATTGGTGGATAGTGTCACCACCAAGCAATGGTATCTAGGTGTAGAAATTTTGGGAATGCATGTCTAGGTTGACATCATTATTTAATTACATATGCATGTGTTTGTTGACATTGGCATGATAGAGTCATTCTAGTGGGGATATTATCAATTAAATTGAAGTGAATGTCCAATCATTAGGGATTACTCATGGTATTTACACTATATTTATATATTGTGTCCCTAACCACAACGTCCATATTGATTGGTTATTAGGAGTTATGTACATGATCCATTTTGTGTATAAGATCACGATTATGTAACAATGTTCTATTTGTAAAAAGGCCACTTTCATATAATAGCCTACTCTATCCTAGCCTACTCTTTGAATGAGATCCTAACTTTGCCTCAAACAAGATCCTAACTTTGCCTCAAACCAGTTTGCTATACAATCACCCAGATTATTCCCATTCCATCTATGATCAATTTTTGTATTTCTTTTAATGTTTGTCYAGACTGYAGTGGTAAAGGAACAAAAAATAAATAGATGAGAGCAATCCTCCTCCTCCTTTTTACATAAATGACATCGCTCTGGACCAATCCAACCCCTGTGTTGGAGATTTATGATCAATTTTTGTATTTCTTTTAATGTTTGTCCAGACTGCAGTGGTAAAGGAACAAAAAATAAATAGATGAGAGCAATCCTCCTCCTCCTTTTTACATAAATGACATCGCTCTGGACCAATCCAACCCCTGTGTTGGAGATTTTTCCATGTCGATATATTATTATTGACAGCCAACCATAGAAAAAGTTTTATCTTTTGTGGTATATTCCATTTCCACATTTGAATCCTCCAACTGGTGATCAAAGGGAGATTTTGTCGATTTTATGGTCAGTCTTCCTGGTCTCCTTTTCATTTTTGTTGGGTTCCACTTAGAATATTTGTCTACGTCCAATTTCTTTGTTTGTGAAAATAGAGGGTGCTTTGGGAAGCATCTCATTCCTCCTACTTTCTGGAATCTAAGCTTAACCTTTAATCTTAGTATGGCTTTGGTAAGTTTGGTTGGTTGCTATCCTATGGAGAATTTGTCAATTATAGAATTCAACCCCTACTCTCAATTTCTCAAAATGGAAAATGGGAATGAGCCACAGAAATCTCGGGAGCTAGAAGATGATGAATTGATGGAGGAAAATTTTACCTTCACCCACCGACTCTCTCTCAAAGTGGACTCTCACAGTTTGAAACTTTCCTTTGCTCTTCAAACTATGGCCTAGCATAGAGCGCTCATTGTACAACTCCAGGATGAAGTGGACTTTCTTTGTAGACAAGGAGAGCCTTTGCAAATTCAATTGGAAGAAAGGGCATCATCCTCAGATTCCTTTGTCCAGAACCATGAAAAAGAAGAACACAGCCGACCTGAGGACAATTCAAAGATGATGTTGTCTGATTTGAATGTGGCTATGGAGTCATCAACAAAAGAAGTCATAAAAACAGAAATTTAGTTTAGCATTTCAGTAATCTTGCAAAGATATTTTTTGTGTATGGAAAATGTTTATGATCTCTGAATATTTTGGATTCAATACAACTTGATAAGCACTATAGGACTAGAATCTATATCAATGTAAAAGACAATAATATGTTGTTGGATTTATCTCTTACGAGCACTTCCTTTTGTACTCAGCGGCCTTGGTCACGCCTTTTTATTGAATAAAATTTATACCAGTTTGTGTTTAAAAAAACAATTCCTAATCAACCTCCTCTCTCCTCGCCTAATGTGAAATAACACTCTTTGCAAGCAACAATTCATTCCTCTCTCCTCTCCTCTCCCGACGCAAGTCCGAATGGAATTGTATTTTATTACCAATCCACCATTACCACGTTGGTTGATTTAAACGTTGACTCTAATCACGGCAAGCTTCACCCAGAATACCATGGTAGCTTTAATTGAAACATCGACATCGATCAGCTTCACATCCCATGCACCCACTAACAGTAAAAAAAGAAGGGGAAGTAGACAAAGTAATAAAAAACCAATAAAAAATTGATCATCTTCACATCCACGTCGTCGCACGCACCCACGCATAGTAAAAGCGAAAGCGGGAAACAATAAAAAAAAAGACAGTAAAAAACCATAAAATGTTCTCCAACAGAAAGGTGAAACACCAAGATAAATGTGGAACCTGACATTACTTAAACTCGTAATGTGCTCCACTTCTCTCCATACCACTCTGTGTCAATATATTAATCTTTTATAATCACCAAAACGTGGCAATCCTCTAGCCAACACAGTAATTTTTAAATATGATTAAGTAAATGTAAAAAAGTAAACACATAAACAAATGTCTTTATAACAGCAAGAAAGTTAATGGTTGAAATCACAGCCATTCAATTATTGTGATGACAAAGAATATTTTATCCATATTTAGTCATGTCCACAGAAAACTCATTAAGAACTAAAAACCTTTTAAATGTTCCCATTTCCCATAGGTGTACGCCTATCGATGTAAATATCTAACTATTCTAAATTTCCATGATAACATATAAAAACTAAAACCTATAAGTCAATGTAACAAACATAAAGGTAATTTTAAAATAATGAATGAACAAAAATGAAGAGATTACAACCAGCTAAAGAAGAATAATTTGTGTCACGTGACTTGTTAAGATATTCCTCTTGAGAGAAGCAAATGAGTCATTTAACATTTCATGCTAGTTTCTCCACCTACCAAAAGAATTGAATAAATATAATTTTATACATGATTTCTAAAGCGTATCATTGACCATGCCTCAAATTAATTTTATGTTGGAGGAAATTTGATTCACTATAGTGAATCATATTAATGGATCCATGCACTACAATTGAAGATATGGAAGATATAAATGAAGTGTCAAAAATAAATCGATTAGTCTTTCTATTGGAATAAAACTAGGTGTGACAATTTTTTTTCCCACAAGCTACAAGAGAATGATTGAATTCATTCCATGCAAGATTTGAATAGCCATGGAACACACACTACATCCATCATTGGAAGCTGATACATTTATAGACCCAACATGTGTGTGCTACAATTTTCAACCACTTATGGCCATCTCAATATTTAGCTCATTAGTATTGTCTAGGGAAGTTTATTATCCCTCCAAGAAAAGAATAGTTTGTTTTGCTTTGGTACCTTGCAAAGCTTTGTAGCAGAAGCAAACTTGGGTAAATTTTTTTGATGAATTCAATCCTTATAAATTTGAATGAATTCAATCCTTTTGGCCCTTCGAAAGCCTTCTCAATTACATGCAAGTTAGCGCATAGAAAACCCAGACTTCGATAAAATTAATTAATGCAAGATTTATCATTTCAAAATTATCCATAATTCATTTGCATGAGACATAAAAAGGTCAATCGAAAGATGTGCATCTCCTTAGACTATAAATTCCCATAACTATTTCAATACAAAAATTGAAAAACAAAAACCCGATTTAACATACAAGTAAACTTTTCGACAACTAAACTTTGATGAATCGATACTACATGCAACCAAGTATTGAATTTTGTCTCCTATTGTTTGAATCAGATTTTTTACCAGATGCACCAGTTTGTTGGCTGGTCATATCAACTACTTTTGGCCAAAGTGCATGTTCATTTTAATATGCCATCCCATGCATACATGGCATATATGTGTCGCTCCATTTTGGAGGAGACTTGAAACCCTACTTACACCCTACTTAGCATCCACACTAACACAACTTTTTTTTGTTTGTTTGTTAGTTTGTCCATGACATGTGGGACTAACCTGTGGCTAAGAAACCGCGACTCAGGGACATCTAAGCCGTCAAAATCACCCGGGGATTGCACCCGGCCTAGGCCACACCAACCCTTAACATGGCTGGATTTTTTGTCCCCGCAGGTTTCGAACCAGTGACTTTAACATCACAGAGTGCCTTAACAACACACTTTGTCACCGACTGTCCTACACCTCGGGGACCACACTAACACAACTTTAATAACATGTACATTAAGAATATTCTACTGGCTCTACAAGGTGCACCTAGAAATAACCCTTACTGACTTTGCAATATGCACCTAGAAATAACCCATTATTTGACAATCTTTAATAACATGTACATTAAGAATATTTTGTTGKCTCTRCAAGGTGCACCTAGAAATAACCCTTACTAGCTCTGCAATATGCACCTAGAAGTAAACCATTGTTTATTGTAGTCTCATTCCACTGTACCTTTTACTGAAAATATGTGAATTGACATCGAAAACTTAGGAGCAAAAAAGGGAATTCGTATCGACGGTTCTTACATAGAGAAATCATTACTAATAGAAAATAAGGCAAATAATGTGAGGTGCAGACTTTTACGATGATGTAAAAATGAGAGGATAAAATAAGGGAATTCTTATCAGTGGTTCTTACATAGAGAAATTATTAAGAAAGGAAAAAAATTCAATATGTATACACATTTATATATTTTAAGGAAAAATGTCATCAAAAGGAAAATAAGATTACACATTTATATATGTCAAGGAAAAAATTGTTGGTTTACCTGATATTCGTAGTAGGTTTGCAGATGAACAGATGGAATTGATCGGAACTTATCTTCAAATCAATAGAGAGAGGAATGCAGAAGAATGCAAACGCGCAGGAACATGGGAGAGCAAAGGTTTGATAATCAACTCACAACCCCTTCCCATTCTAGAAAAGTTTATGATTACTATAATCAACTCACAACATTCAAATCAAAATCTTTCAACCAAGGATCCATGAGTGAGGGGTATATATTCTGCCAAAGTCGCCAAGAACTTACACCTAGCCCTAACCATATTGCAAATACATATGCACAACAAACATAAATGTCATTGGAAAGACTTGAATCTTGATTAGGGAAATCATAATGGTCTACTTTTACCAACCTTGCAAACCACCATTAACTTAGTTGATCACGTTTTTTTTATGGCATTTTAAAATCTAGCATTCATCTTTTTAACTTCCCTATAAAGTTTTGAATTTTATTTGTTATTTTTTCATTTTAATTAACAATGATTTTTTTTTCATTTTAATTAACAACGATTAGGTTCTTGAATTTTTTTTTCACAAAATGCTAATATATTTTTTCCTAYATGTTTTACATCCCAAAAAAATCACTATTTTTTTGGTTTAGAGCAAAATGACCATACAAGTTGTATCAATGCATTGTAATGGTGCATGGAAATATTGTAGCAATATACAAAAGCATTGTAGTGGTGTACATAATTACTTTAGTAATATACAATATCAATTTAGCAGCGTACATAATCACTATAACATCATAAATAATTACCACTGAAATTCACAAAACTATCATGGGAGCGTGTTGGAGTATCCTTGAAACGTGTAAATACAGAGATGGTGAAGCATAAATAGATTCTTCAAAAGGAGTAATGTGGTGCTCTATACCACTTGGAGAGTAATAAGCACAAAATTAAATATTCGTGAGGAAATAATATTATATAAATATATCATGGATGATGCATTGATATTTGGGTTCTTTATCTGAATGATTGATTTGAAGCCGTGACTTTTTAATAAAGGGATTCAACAATTCATCACTGACTTTATTTAATGTTTTATTTTATTTTGATATTTATTATATTGTATTTTTTTTTTTAATCACTGACTTTATTTAATGTTTTATTTTATTTTGATATTTATTATATTGTATTTCATTTTTATTAAATTGTAAGTTAGAAGTTTGTATTAGAGCATGTTAGAAAAAGAAATTACATCTATCTATTTTGCCCGTTCAAACATGGTAGTAGTGACTTGGTGGGAAACCATAGCTACCACTTGTCCAAAATAGAAGAGTAAAACATGCAGAAAAATAAAACTACGTTGCCACGCAGGGCATAATTCTGGTTGCTAAACTGAGCAGAAAAAACATAGACCAAACTCCACAGAGTTGGCCGACCTCCCATGGCTACCGAGATAAAACAAAAAACATAAACCTGAAGCATGATTAACTAAAACTTGGATCGAACCTTGGCCCAGTGAAGGCTTGGCTCACCTGCGATTTGCCTCTGTCGAGCCTATCTCGGTCCGAGATGGCTCATCGGAGGTCCTATAGGAAGGACATCAAGAGGTTCACGTGGCTCCAACGTTATGATTCCTTGATTTGCAGCTCAAGTAAGGCGGACTTGACATCCCCTAAATCCCTCTTGAGGTCGTCCAAGGAATCCATGATAACTGCTTTGTCTGCACACCTGTCACAAGTTGAAAGGAGCGGGGGGGACAACGGAGAGTCAGAGGAGGAGGATGAATAAACAGAGGGAGCAGAGGAAGCGACAGAGGGTGGAGGAGGAGGGTGGCAAGGGGGAGAAGGTGGAGGTGGAGGACGCCGAGGAGGGGACGGGGGTGGAGGCGCGAAGCCAAGAGAATTACCGAAGTTGTCAAACCATTCAATTCTGCAGGCGTAAGGATTTGAGAGTGGGGAGAGGTCCAGGGTGGTCTCACGAAAAGGTTGAGAAGGGGTGGGAGCTTCGACAGGATTCAAGATGGGGAATCCATCGGTTTCAAGGGGAGACCCAGATTCAGGCGCCACCTTTCCTCTAGCCACATACCAGGGCGCCCCTCTTTTGGATTTGCCCCTAAGACGGGGCATGGTGTTGGCTACATGCAACCTGGGACGAAGAGCATAGAGGAGGTGCAAGAAAATGGACCAGATCGACAAAACCCGTGAGGAGAAGCACGAACCAGAAGTCCGGGAGGCCGAGTGGAGGTCGCACCAGGAGGAGGAGAACAAATTGAAAACCAGGGAAAGCTAGAAATGCAGAGGCCAGAGGAGCAAATGAGTTTCCGAGCACTCGGGCACTGACTTAGGAGCGTCATTGTTGATGTGCTGATGGGACTGTGGAGGCGTCCTTCCCATCACCATGAAATCTCCCATGCAAATGAGCGTTCTGAGCATGCAGCAAGCTGGTCGCGAGTGAAGTTTGAAGAATGACGACGAGTGCTTTATTCCCATGAGGTGATGGATGAGGGGGGGCGAGTCTAAGTAGACGCCAAGTGGTCGGACGTCTGGCCAGATGGCCTCCCCTTGGTCTGTCCACATTTTGAGCCCGGAAACACCCCATCTAAGGGTCGATCCTTGTTGTTGGCTATGTTTATGCAAGCAGTCACTCTGGGATGGGAGGAAGAAGAGGTGGGGGATCACAAGAAGTCTCTTTCCTTCAGATCTACTCCATAATTTGCCAACATATCAACAACTTGATTTGTTGATCTTAGAACATGGGATGGAGAGATTACCTTTTGTGGCTAGAGAATGGATTTGATTCTGAAAAGCCCGTTCATAAGTCTCCAGCTGGGTGAGATTTTCTCCGGGTCTACACCATTGAGGAAATGAGAGAAGAGATTAATGACAATCTATGAATCACCTTCTGTTATGATGGGGAAAAACCCTTGATCTTTGGCTGCTTGCAAACCATAGAGGAGTCCCCAGATTTCTACAGCATTGTTGGTGTTGTGCCCCAGATTCCCTGCGATGATGTGGAGGATTTCCCCTTTGTTGTTGTGAATGGCTACTCCATATCCTACAGGTCCTGGATTTCCTTTGGAGGCTCCATCAAAATTTAATTTGTGGTATCCTGAGTGTGGAGCCTCCCAATGTGTGGGGCTAGGATTACGACTTACAGAAGTGGAGGGGCTGGTGGGAAGGGGAGGGAGATTGAGTTKCCAAGAATTAAGGATGAGACACTCATTCATTGGGYAATTTAAATCTTGTTCTATCCAAGGGTGTAAAAAGATTGTTTMTTTGATATTKKAAYGGATTGTAGTCCAAACTTCCTACCAATTCCTGAAAGATGATTTAAAAATCCATCGATTTCGTTCCTTCCAGATTTGCCAAAGGATGAAGCCTGGTAAAAGTTGCCAAATTCTGTTAAGTATGGGGGATTGAAAAATAGATTTTCTCCAGCCTTCTATTATCTCTCGGATAAATGTACKATTCTTGTCCGTGGTTCTCATTAGGCTGGCGTTGTGATCCCAGATGCATGAACTGTATGAGCATRGATTTAGGATATTGTTTTGAGTTTCCTCCTCTGTACCACATAACTAACACCAGGAAGGACCGATGAAGCCCTTTTTCCTTAAGTTATCCCAGGTGAGAATGTTGTTGTGCACAGTTAGCCAGAGGAAGGTACTAATTTTTGGCTAGGATTTTGCTTCCCAGATCTTGCCCCAGACCTCTTCTTTTGGAAAGGATCTATGGCCTGCTCTTAGGTGGTAAGCTTCTTAAATATTGAAGGTACCTGTGGTGGTATGTCCCCATATGAGGATGTCATCCCCTTAAGATTTTTCTTGAATTGAGGTGGTCCTGCAAAAGTTGTAGGTTTAATTCAAGGGGGATGTTCAAAGCTTCATGGGAGTTTTTCCAAATGCGCCAGATTTTCCTTGTAGCTTCTAGATTCTAGAAATCCGACACTTTGAGGAGGCTTGCTTCTGTCGTGAAGGGGATGAAGGTGCTCAGAGTGGGTTCTGTGTTCAGGGATGGAAGTTGTTGCCAAGTGTCACTCCAGAAGAGAGTTGAAGTCCCACTCTGCAGTTCCCAGAAAGAGTGATATGTTATGAGTCCCCTGTTGTTCTTGGCCGCATTCCAGATGAGTGAGCTAGGGCTTTGACCATTCCACCTGATGAGCTCCCTTTCTGGGATTGTTGGGGTGTATTTTTTCCTCCAAAGACGCACCCAAAGGTCTTGAGGTATTTTTAACCATCTCCACCAAATTTTTGCACTAAGGACCTTGTTGAGAAGAGTTGGGTCTCTGAGGCCGAGGCCCCCTGCTTTCTTTACTTTGCAGACTTTTTGCCAACTAACCAGAGTCATTTTGCGTCCTTCTTTGGTACACTGCCAAAGGAATCTCCTTTGGATATTCCTTAAGGTGTTGAGGATGAAGTTTGGGGCAGTCAAAGATGAGAAGGAATAAACTAGAAGGGATTGTAAGACAGATTTGAGGAGGATGAGGTGACCAGGCAGATTGAGGGATCAAAAGGACCACAGGGAAGTTTCTTTCAGAATCTGGACAGCAAGGAGTCCCAGGATGTATTTCTTAGCGGGTTATCAATAAGGGGGATGCCCAGGTAAATGGAGGGGAGGACGTTACGGGTAAACCCCAGTAACTACATAAGATGGCGTTGGATCTGGATAGGCGTGTTGAAGAAGAAGATTTGAGACTTGGAAAGATTCACTTCCATGCCCGAAGCTTCACAAAAAAGGTTGATGATAGATTTGATGCGTAGGGCTTCTCGGGTTGTGGGTACCCCCATTAGGAGTATGTCGTCCACAAATTGACTGTGGGAGATGGGGGGAGAAATTCCATGAGGGGTGAGACCAGAGAGGGAGTGATCAATAATGGTTGCTTTGATGGCTCGACTCAACCCTTCTACCGTAATTATGAAAAGGAAGGACGAAAGTGAGTCCCCTTGCCTTATTCCTCTGGAGGGGGGGAAAGGTTTTGATGGAATGTCATTGATCAGGATGGAGAACAGGGTTGACGATGTGACGTTGACAATCTAAGAGACCCACGTGGGTTCAAATCCAAAGGCGAGGAGAGTTGAGTTTAAGTAATTCTAGCTTAATTTATCAAAGGCTTTAGAGAGATCCAATTTTAGAAGCATACCTTGAGACTTGGTCGAATGAAGCGAGTGGATTACTTCGTGAGCCAAGATAACACTGTCCAGAATTGTTCTACCCTCCACATAGCCCGATTGCTCTGGAGATATTATGAAAGGTAGTATTGGTTTAAGGCATGTTGCGATGGTCTTCGTTAAGAGTTTGTAAATGACAATGCAGAGAGAAATGGGATGAAAGTGCAAAGGGGAAGTAGAGTTGTTCTCTTTGGGTATGAGAGTGAGAAACGTTGCATTGAGGGCTTGGAGGACCTGCCCAAATCTTCTAGAGTCCTCGATGATATCCCAAACATCTTTGCAGATGATGCTCCAGTAGTTGTGGAAGAAGTCGGAGGTAAACCCATCCGGCCCAGGAGCCTTGCCCAATGGGGTGTTCCTAAGATATTGATCGACTTCCTCCTATCTGATCGGTTTCATAAGAACCTCGTTCTGCTCTTTAGTGACCTCCTTGCGGATATTCTTGAGGATGGAATCAATTGCACGCGAACGATCTACGAGGGGTTTTGTTAGAAGGTTTTTGTAGTAAGAGAGCATTTCCTTTTCTATATCAGCGTGTTGTTGAATTTCCATTCCTTGTTCTGAGACCAAGTGAGTAATGCAATTTGTTTGGCGCCTCTGGACCATAGATCTATGAAAAAATTTGGTGTTTTTTCCCCCTCTTTCAACAATTGGATGCAAGATTTTTTTCTCCAGAGTATTTCTTCCTGCGCCCGTCTTTCTGCCAATTGGTTGTTTAGTAAAGCCTCCTACTCCTTTAGGGGATCAGTGAGGCCTTGAGATCTGATCTGTTGTTGGAGGCTTTGCATTTGTTGATTGAGAATTTTCTGAGCGTGAAAGATGTTGCCGAAGGTGGACTTATTCCAAGATTTCAGATGTTGTTTGAGGTTTTTTAGCCTCTGTTGAAATTTGTACATAGGGGTCCCTGTTGAGATGGTCGCTTCTTCCCAACAAAGCTTGATGTTAGCTTGGAATTTTGGGTGTGTCAACCAGAATTTTTCGAAGCAGAAAGGCTTTATGCCTGGGGTGCCACTGATGTTAATTGATAGGAGAATCGGCCAGTGATCTAAACCCGGGGTGTCGATGACCGTGGCATTCCAAGCCAAACCATCCAACATGATGGCTTCTGAAATTAGAAAACGATCTAATCTACTGGAGAGATGTTGAGCCCCCGAGCGTATATTGGACCATGTGAAGGGTCTATTGTTTGTTTCTACATCAATGAGATTCAAAAGGCCAATGATTTGGTTGAAATGCTCACTGTCATTTCCCAGCGTGCGTGTGCCCCCCTTTTTTTGCTCCAGATTTATTGTCATATTGAGATCGCCCCCTAGGATCCATCTTTGGGAGACGATATGATTGGAAATCCATTCCAAATGTTGGAGGAAGGCTTCCTTGTCTCCTGGTCTTGTGGGTCCATAGACATTTGTGATGTAGCCGAGTTTGTTCAAACCAATAAGACGGAAGGAGGCTGTAATGGTCAAGTTGGAGGTGAAAAAAATGTCTAGCAAAACTGTGGTTGGATTCCAAAGCATTGTCAGGCCACCCTCTCCCCCCTTAGCGTCAACTTCAACCTGATTGGCTTGCTTCCAACATTTTTGAAGAATAAGCGAAGCTTCCTTACTCGGACACTTTGTTTCCTACAGTAGAAGTATATTTGGTTGTTCCTTCTTAATTCTTTCTCAAAGCAAACCTTGTTTGCTTTTTGCGTTGAGGCCCCTTATATTCTAGGATAACATCTTCATGAGGACTGTGAGGGTTGGAGGGGAGGAAAAATGTCTGAGATCAAATGTATATGACTTGAGTTTACAAGGAAGTTACTGACATCTTGAATGAGTTGATGTTTTGGTTTCTTGCCTATTTTTTTCTCATCTTTTGTGGGTTTGCGTTGATCCTTCGAGGTACCCTTTTGTATTATGATATTTGTATTAGCGCGGGTTGATCCTCTTCCAGATGAGTTGAGAAATACTTTGTGGACCTTATGCAACTGATCTAGTGCTATGGTGTACAATTGTTTCTTGTGGTAAGCTTCGTCTGGATGTGCCATATCAATACCTGCTAGCTCCTGATCTTCCAAATCTATGTCTGGGTCCTCAATTTTTGGTCTGAGGTTTGCAGGAAGGGAAGCCTTTGAAGGTGGGATTTGGGAAGAAATTAGGGATGAGGGGATGGGGTTTGTGGAGCCTTGGCCAGTAGCAGTTGTTGCAGGAGTTGTCAGGGGGTTGGCGGAAGCGGAGGGAATATCTGATGGGGTTTGAAGGGCTTCGAAAGAGTTCTTGGTTGAGGGTCCTGGGGGGGTGCTTTTTTGGCCTGATGCCTACGTCAACCCATGACTTGGGTAAATCCGTCCTTGGATTTGTTAGGATCTTACGGATTGGTTTTGGTGGGGTAATTTAAAGAGCATTCATGGAAGAGGTGACCATGCTCGTGGCATTTTTGGTAGGCAAATGGGATGTGCTCTTAGTCTAGGGTTTGGGACCATTTGTCATCTTGATAGTCTAGGGTGATGGCTCCGGGGATAGGTTTGGAGATATTCAAATAGACACAGATGCGGGCATAAGCAGTATACCTTCGTTGTCTTGTTGCCTCTGAGGCTTTGACATAGATTTCAATGGTGTTGTCGATTCCTGCGAGAATCTCTTCCAGCCAAAATTCTCATGGGAGAAAACAGAGTCTCAACCTGATCGGGGCGTGTGTGAAATCTTCCTTTTTGGAGTTGAATCTTTCCATCCAGAAAGAGAGGAAAAGACCTGTCGAATTGTAAAAGTACGACCCTCCTTTAAAGATTCTATTTATGTCATGTAGGTTGTGCAAGATGATATTGAAGAAGCCTTTTGATCCAAGTTGGAGGTTATAGTGGCCCTTGGGCTTCCACCAGTGTTGAATACATTTAACTAGGTCCTTTTCTGAAGGCCATAACCCCAAAAAATTCCCTATCAGGGTGAAATCCCTCATGTATTGTTTCTGATCTTCTATTCTTGGAGAGTTGATGATATATTTCAGAGCGATCGGGGCCTGCGGGATACATTTGCCTGGTTCCCAAGTGCGAGCAGTTTTCGGGTGATTGTCTTCTGGGTCTATTTTCATCGGTTTCTCCTTCGGCATCTCTTTCTCCCAAATGTTTTGTTGCATTCCAGCTGGAAGTTCGAAGGTTGGTTGTTTGAAGTGTGTGGAGTCGTGCTCCTTGGTAGTGATGAAACTGTAGGAGGGGGCCAAAGGCCCCCCTCCCTCGGCTTCCATGGTCGCAGCAGCAAGAGACAGGGCGACACGCATAAGGTTCGATGCTGAAAACCCAAGACCAGCGTGAAGGCTTGTACTTTTAAAATTTAAAAGTAATGTTATCTAATTTTTATTTTTATTTTTAAGATATTTTTTCTTTTAGATTTATCTATTATATATCTGAAAAAGTTAGGTGTTGTCTAAACATTCGACTTTTTAATTTTTTCATCGGAATCCAGTGAAACAGATCTTGGTGAAATCATCGTTTTATGTTGTTTAAATTGCATTTTGAATGCATAAATGGACTCAAAACCCTGCAAATTCCTCATGGCACTCGAATTGTACAAACTCAGTCACTCAAATCAAGAGTTCCAACCATTTTTAGCAGATTTCAGTAAAAATTCATCGAAATTATGCTCCCAAAAACTCCAGAAAGTCGAACGTTTAGACTACTCGAAAAAGTTATAGCATTTTTGGGAGAATCTACCAAATAAGAAACCAGATTCTTAACCGGATAAAATTTAAGAATCTTGTTGAAGGGTGTTGTGGCATGGTTCTTACYAKYRKGACAGAGYAGTGTTAGAGATCATTTTTAGACCTGTCTCAAGCATATTAAAAYARCCAACAGATTTCAGTCATTATAAAAGGGTTACACCACCAATAAAGGACTACTTCCAGCATGTARYAGTCGATATTTTGAGGAGTTTATAGTCTCAGCAGAGAGAAAGCAGTCCCTTGACACCTTTTCATTATGTGCAGCCCTAACAAATGCATCATGTGAATTTAGGTTTGATCTTTGTAGGTGCATTTTCCAGCAAGCTTAAAGGCATGAAAAGTGCTTCCCTTTTTCTTTCATATTGTTGAGGAAAGGTTATTATTGTTGTTGTGTAAAGTTGCATTAAAAACTCAAGGCAAGGCCAAAACATTGTGGAGATTTTATCGAAACCGACGCTGGATCAATTAATTACAGCGAACAATGTGCTCATTTTGCATCCTCAGTTTACCACCTCTCAATAGAAAGGGGCTGACGAGATAACGACCAGGTTCTTAAAATGGCTCCCACCGCCTTAGAATTTGGTTATTCATGCCTGGTGCCCGTAATATCTCACAATTTCATAAATCCAGCGGAAAATCTTATTTGGTTATTCAGGTGAGTATTCTTTTATTATAAGGGTTGTTCGCAAATGGTGGCTGATCCCCCCCAGCTGACGAGGAACTCTCTATGGACTCTGTTTCTAAACCCAACGGTCCTGACAGCCAACACACTCAAAAATTTCTTCTCAAGATTGTAAATTACATTTGTTGGAGCCCTGCTTGGCTCGTTACTGGAGGTCTCCACACCATATAATGGTAGGGCTTCAACTGACTGACATGAAACACAGGATGTTGCTAAATGTGTTCCGGCAACTGAAACTTGTAGGCCACCCGACCTACCTTCACCACAATCTCATATGGCCTGTCATACTTACGAACGAAGGCTCTGGACAATCCTTTAGGAGCTCTTAAATTCTCCGGGGCCAACCTTAACATTACTTTGTAACCTGCCTGGAAATCCGCAGGCCATCTGTCTACTTAGCATATGACTTAATTCTCTCCGCAGCTTTGAACAAATTCATCCCAACCCGTTATTTCCAATTCTTAAGGTATTTGGTTAAGTGGGACAACCACCGAGATATCCAGCTACCACGGTATGAGGTTACAAGGGTTGTTATCCTGTTGCCAACTCAAATGGCGATAACTTGCTGGATTCGCTATTATTACTATTGTAACTGAATTGTGCAATGTTAAGTAACTCTGGCCAGTTGGACTGATCAGACCTATGGAAGTGCCTGAGGTACTCTTATAGAATCCTATTGATCCTCTCTGTCTATCCGTCTGTCTGCGGATGGAAACTTGAAGATAGATTGAGTTTGGTTCCTATCAACTGGAATAGTTATTGCCAGAAGTTGCTTGTAAATCAGGCGTCTCTGTCTGAGATCGTTGTAAAAGGAACACCCCAATGCCAGGTTGGGTGGGAGATAAAAGGCAATGTGAAATTGATCAATCAATAAAAGGGAAAGAATAAGTCCCCTGCCACATCCTTCGCTGTGCAAGGTTGTTTACATGCAATGAAGGTTGCATACATAGAGAACCTGTACACAACAACCATGATACTAGACAGACCATCTACATTCGGCAACCCAGTGATGAAGTCCATACTGACACTCGCCAAAGGTCTCACTGGAACGGGGAGTGGCTGGAGTAGTATGCGAGGTTGTCTCCTTTCTGCTTTGTTCTACTGACATATTAAACAGGTCCGAACATACTCATCCACATCCTTATTAATGCTAGGCCAATAAAATCCCCTTTCCAGTAAGGCTTGTGTTCTCTTTTTTCCTGGTGACTCACCACAAAGTGTAGGTGCCTTACCTGACCTGCAATACAACGTTGTATTTGCCCTGCTCAGTGTAAAGTCTAGTTGCCATACCTGACCCACTGTTACCTGCCCTGCCCACCACGCCTAGCAGACATAGTGGGGCTGAAAAGGACCTACCACGCCTACAACGGTTGGGACCAACATATGCATGGTGGGGAAAAATAGATCCGGTCAACCCAGCGCCCCCCCCCATTCGTTCGGGGTCAACCCAGTGCCCCATTCGTACTGTTATACCATCAAAGCCCTCCCACTAGCAGATCGGAGCTGGAAAAGACCCTTCACCTCTAGCAAACATACCGGGAGCTGGGCCAGACCTACCATGCCTACAAGGGGTGTGACCAACATATGAATGGTGAAAGCAAATAGATAACTGACCTACCGCCAACCAAAAACCTATTGAAAGCAAAGTGACCCGCCCAGAACAGAGTTGCACAAGACGGTGCATGAGCCTTCCAAAATATTACTGGCCTAGCAGAGAACTGCCCTATCCATCCATGCCCTATCCATCATAGCCGCCAGGCATAGCGGGTTCACAACGATGCAACATCCCCACCCTTCATCTACTTTCTGGTTCAATACCTTCCGCATACAGATGTCCTTATATATAGTATCGCATTAGCAATGGAGTTGCTTACTGCCTTCTTATTATCCAACAACCCCACCCTTCATGCAATCGCTTCTATTAATCTATCTCACTTTGTGGGACACTGCCTATCCTTCGGTCCAGGCCTTATGCATGAGAACCACCCTTTATCTCCTTACTCTATCCCATACTGCCTTACTCTATTTACTACTGCCTTACTATACATATTAGCTCCCATAATATCACCTCGGAGCTACCTTAATCTATCGCACCTAGGAGCGCACTACTCTATTACATTACTTTAAGGCGATCSGACATGAATTTAAGGGAGCATATTCACTTTATACAATTAGATTCACATGYCTCGGCTTGCCTCAGTCACTCTTATACCATAAMTTTGATACCTGATTGACATCCATAAGGTCCCRGAGTTGCATAAGACTCAGRAGGCAATCCTTTAAGGGGATGGTACATTCCTTTAATCTACCTAACATTCTTGTTATTCCATGTTATACAGGAGTGCAACAGATATTGAAACGGATAGACATTACATATCTTCTATTCGAGCTAGAGACCCAAGAATACATCAGCTTATGCCCGCTTATATACTATTATATACTATAGCGACCGGGACCTATTCTATACTAGAGTTTATATAGCAACCTTCTTACATATTAGCTTGTATAAATTCACTCATTACAATAGATCACCTTAAAGAATCAGAAGTCAGTCTCAAAGTAACCAGGAGACCTTCCTAGGAGCTTGCTCTTTATAAGCATGCGTTTGGTACTTCAAACGTAGAACCGAGGTGGGGCAAACCTAGAAGTTATGTAATGAAATATGTTGTTGAACCCACCCAGTAAGGTCTTGATACCTTACTCGGGTTCAAGTTTCAATCTTTAGCATAAATATGGAGCGAAGCCGCTTCCCCGACTCCGGAGGGGGAGGACATTTTAGCGCATAATTACTTACTGCCCTTGCTCCCTCGTTCATTAGG
>JASDQU011379668.1:6797-20003 GCA_032191745.1 Picea mariana | reverse complement strand
GAAGCTCCTTCCTTCTGTTAATGATCATCAGTAGATGGTGTAGCCGTGACAGCAGAACGGTTACACTCTTCAACTCCTCCTTACAGGCTGGAGTTGAGACGAAATAGGGCGGCTCCACGGCATAGGGGAAATTCCACTCCATGTATTTGCGGACAAGGTCATTGAATGATTGGCCATTTCTAAGGAATTGGCGACATACAGCCTCTTCTACTACATAGTTGTTCACATGCGGACGAATGTCTCTGATAACCACAGGCGGGTGAATAACTGAAGTAGTCTCGCTGATCTCGGGTGGTGGCTACTCACTGACTGGCTCTGAACAAAGGGCAGACTGCTCCTCTGGTTCTTTTTCCTCTTCTTGGGTCTCCCCCGAGTCAGATTCGTATTCATCATAAACAGGCCCCCCGGGTAAATTCTGCATTTCCTTGTACTGCTCAATGTCTTCTGAAAGACTGAGATAGCTGATTTCCTCATGATAATTTTCTCTAGTGAGCAGAGGGAAAGGGTTTATGACCTGCTCTTGGAAATCCAGCATATCGAGCTTAGACTCTGATCCGTAATTGTCATAAGTGGGCTGGCTACTCTGATCAAAAAAATGTGATGTGGGGTTTTGCTGCTCCTCTTCCAGATAATCATCAAAGTCGGGGGGTAACAGAGCTTCTACAACTTGTAGAAGTGGAACTATCCCCCGCTCCTTCGCTTCGACCCCGAATGTAAACACATCATGAGAGATCTTGTGAAGGAAAAGAGAACAATCCTCTTCCACAATGTCTTCTTCATCTCTCCGATCTGAGACAGCAAGCTCATCGGGGGTAGATGCTGACGCATCCCAGAAATCTTCAAAAATCCCTTCAAAACAGCAGCTCAAATCATCCACCTTGCAGAATGGAAAAATCTCTCCGTTGCCTTCAGATTCCAACCTTGCATGTTGGGCAGTGAGAGATTTCGCCTGTTCTATCAGTTCACTCAGAGCATATTCTTCCCCCAGTCTTCTATCCTTATAGCCTTCATCAGACATAATCATATCTGGGAGGATTTCTTCTTCTTGGTTCTCCCATGGGTCAGATTCATAATGACCATAAAGAAGACCCGTGGGAAAGATTTTTTCATAATCACCCTTAGTAGAGCTGCTAAAGGCCTTTGCTTCAAAGGATGGGAAATCCTCAGCATATTGTTCATCTTCCCACCTGTCAAATCTGGCAGTGATAGATTTTATCAATTCCATAACTCCGCCCGAAGCATCTTCTTCCTCCTTGGGATCTTTATAATCATTCATTGCAGAGATACCAAACTCATCTTCTTCAAAGGGTGGAAAACCCTCTGCACATCGCTCAGCTTCCCACCTGTCAAGTCTGGCATGGATAGATTTTACCAACTCCATAACTTCGTCCGAAGCAGAAGAATGGGGAGGAGATAGGACTAATCCTTGATCTAGATCATCAGGATCGTCCTCATAGCCTTCATAAAATACGGCTCTATCTTGTATACATTTGTTGTAGTATCCCTCACAACAGTGATGAAAAATCAACTCAGAGGGATACAACTTCTGACAGTAAGCGGTGAAAGCTGCATGGAACTCATTAAGTGAAGAAATACTAGCAGGGGGTAAAGAATGATACCATCTACATGCATCCCCTGCTAACGAGAACATGAACATCTTCAGTAATACATCTTCATGTTGTATCTCCCACTGATGCATGAGTTCGTGAAACTCACTGAGGTGCTGAGCAGGGTTGTCCTCTTCACATTTTCCAAATATGGGCAAATAATCGCCCCATTCATTCGGAGAGGGGACAACATTAGAAAAACCAGGAATAGCAGAAAAATTAAAAGGAGCAAACCTGCGAGCAAGGATTTTCTCCATATCGAACCAGTGGAGTCTCCAATCGATCCTTGAATCATGGAGTCACCAGGTGAAAGATGCGCAGCTTCAAATATGCATAGTCCTTGTTCACCATCAAAGGCCAAATCTTAACGTTTTCGTTACCCCAGGAAGCTTCTCAGACTGAGAAAGTAGCTGCTGAAACCTTCTCGAGAAATCTCCTTAGGGTCAGCTTTCAGGTGTGCTAACAGTAGTCACAGCTGAAACAGTGATGTGGAAACAATGGAGTTGCCACAGTGGAGTTGCCAGGTGCACAGTAGCAATCTTTAAGGGCTTTGATGTCTAATGCACCTTCAGAAACAGAGGCTCAATGTCGTTCTGCCAAGGGAAAATCTTCAACTTCATCCCCGGCAACGGCGCCAGAAATGTTAGCATCGGAAGTCACTCCTGGATTGCTTGTAGGAGCAAAGCCCGACACCCATCAGTTTTATGTCACAATATTTTTATAAAGGGGTGATCAAATGGAAGTAAACTCAGAACAATATCATCTCAACTCTGAAACTAGGCCAGGCATGCATGGGCAAGTGAGGTCTTAGATAAACTTCAAACAATGAGTCGTAATAAGGGTGAGTAGGGGGAAGACTTGCATAAGAAGAGTGCACGGGTCTGTTACAAACATCAGGTTTCTAACAGACTATGAGAGGAAGCATCTAAAGGCAAGATATTCTTACATCCAAATGCAGAAAACCAGGGAATACAATAATGCAACGGTAAATCCTTTATTGTAGCATAACTGCAGCAACTCATGCGAATCAGTCGATCATGAACTCTCTGTTATAAGACGAAAACATATATGGAGCAGGAAAACTGTTTTTCATACAATAAGAAGTCTCAAACACAGATGCATAACCATAGAACTAGAAAGATCATTAAAACTTTATAGTTGGGAGCTTTGCTCTACCATCAATCCTTACAAAAATGGCAAAAACGCCTACATATACTCAAAACAAAAACACAGCAGCGAAAACGAGATAATGCAATTAAAAACATTACGTATGCATGTCATCTGACAGTCTGCGCATGCAAATTGGACAATCATGCGCCTATGAAAGACGCCATCCTAACTGTGCATGGCTCCTGCAAGGGGGGTAGCTGAGCCATTAAGTGTCGAACTAGCGTGTGCAGGCCTTCTCCAGCTGGTCAAGGACTCGGCATGGCTTCTTCAGAAAAGTGGGTACACAGGACCCTCTGGAACAGAATGCTTTCCAGGTTATCCATACTTTACACTTAATACCTAAAGAGAGGTTTCAACCACCCCTTCTCATCTTCATTTACTCCAGGCGAAAACCAGGATCGAGGTCGGATCAGATAACGCATGGTGATCACGATCATCCTTTCGACAACTAGGCTTGGTGCCCTTAGTCCCTTTTTGCATAGATCCTTTCTTTCCCAAGTGACCATGAGCCGTGACCCTGTGTTTATTCCCAAAATGCTTTCGGTGTTCGCAAATAAGAAGGGACTGATCCATGCTTCTTAAAAACGCGATGAGAGAATCGCTGAGATGGTTTGAGTTGGCACCATGCATCCCTCTAGATATGACGGCTCTGGGCTCTCCCGACGATACTGTGGGCCCGGGTCCTGGACACTCTCGGTACCTCGCGCATCGCGAATACGACGGGCTGCTCCTTGCATTTTGAAACCACGATGTGCGAAAAGGTGAGGAGCCTACTCGCGCGCCAGGTGTCTCCTGTGTATGAACGACTGAGGCTGCTTCGTGATACGGCGGGCCCGACTTTGGGTGCTTTCGACACTTCAGGGTTCGGGGTTTCTAGATGTGAGAGGACAAGGGACTTTCACCTTTCGAACTCCCGAGTGCCGATATGCCGACTAGATCTCGCAGTATGTGTTGCTGGATCGGACGACCCAGATTTAGCCTTGAAAAATAGGAGCTTTCTTTGACATTATACATCGGTTAACTTGGTAGTCCCGATATCCCAATGACCATTGATCTACCTTGATGAATGAATCTGGGCCGTCGACATCATAACTTCCCCCCTTTACGTGCTCGAAAGTTTTAAAACGAGATTTTCCCATGCTGCGCTTGGGCGCTTCCTGCGCAACCTGCAGGTCTGGGTGCCCTCGAGCCCGGGACAAGAATTATCGCTAACATATCCTTCCTCTTGCGAATGCATGCTACCGTCACATCTCTTCTCAGAGATAAGCCACCACCATTCTAGCAATCTTATTTCCGTTGCATTTTACAGTTTCAACTTATTTCGTTATTGAATAGAAAACCAGTTTTATTGTAACTCTATTATTTTGTCTTAAGAAACTATTAATAATCTGTATTCATTTTGTTCTTCTCATAAAATCTGGATCAGCGTGAGAAGGAAGGAAAGACAGGCTGGCGAAGCCCTAAAAATATGGGTCATGTTGACCAAGCATTTTAGACACCTAGGGTTTTGGTATCTAGGGTTTTGGACACCTAGGTTTCGGCTTAAGGATGTCAATGAGCTATTGTAATGTATAAATAAAGGTCATGAGGACCTAGTTTGGGTTGGTATTATTGTTGGATATAGTTGTATTGATGATTAAGAGTCATTATTGTTTTGTGTGAGAGAAGTGTTGGGTGTGAGAGCCTTTTGGTATTGTAAGATCTTCAGTTGGGTGCGAAGATCGATCCTGCAGCTGGGTGCGTAGGAAGGGGAGAGAAACAGAGGAGAAGAAAAAGGATCTACTAGCTAAGAGTGTAGACAATAGTTGTCTACTTCATTCTGATATATTATAAAGCATAGTTCTATGGATGTATCCCTAGAGAGAGGGTGAACCACGTATATTTTGTGTTGTGTGTGATTGGTATTTTATCTATGTCATTGATATATTGTGATTGCAATACTATGTTAGATATAATAAGTATATGTGCAGAATAGATCTAAGATGATAAGTGATATATGAATGTTGTGTTGTTCTTGTGTTAGATCCACTTGATATTCTCTTTGGTTGTAGACATCTTTGTCCTGCAACCCCCTCATAACTTCTTCGGGTGAGACTGCATCTGCTTCGCAGGTGTAGCTGAAAGGGACAATAGTTAGGGCTTGTTTTTGTGCTCTTGGAGATGAGCCTTGGGTCTACCTCTATGCCAACAAATGGTTCCATTGCTGGGATAGGAATCTTCTTGAGGGAATGTCAAGGTGGTTCCCATCGAGGACAGAGACTCAAAAGTGGATAGAGGATCAAGAAAAGGAATTCACTGAAGCCCATAACAAGAACCCTAATCTTAGTATAGAGGATTGGTTGGAGAAATATATCTTCACTAATATACATGAAATTTTCTTCGGGGGAATCCATCAGGAGCTGTATGAGTGGCTAGCTAGATTAGCAGATACCTAGTTTGAGATCCGATCTAGACCTCCTATGGTTTTGACGTTGGAACTGATCAAGAAGGTCAAAAGAGTTGATAACGCTGTATCACAAGCAGTAGATCACTAGTTTGATAGCACCATTGGAGGGTATATCACAGAGTTTGATGTTGACAAAGTAGAGTCATACAACCAAGCTAAGTGATATTTCTTTAAGGGACCTAGAAGAAACTTTTTACACTTTCTAAAGTTGAGACTCAAGATGATATTGCATGAGAAGAACATCTTGAGGATACAGTAGATTGGTCGGATCTAGAAAGGCTAATGTTCAAGAATTCAGACAATGATAGCGACATAGAAGCTGGACATACATGCAGTGGGAGAGTGTTCAGAGAAGTTCACCAAGCATAACTATGGGGACAAAGGTTTCTATAGTGAAGAAGAGGCATATCTGACAAATGAGGAGTATTCAGAACGTGTTGGGACAAAGGAAGGGAAAGCAAAAGAGCTTCGCCGGGAAGAACCTGAAACCTCAGAAACTGCGCAAAACATCGAAGTAAGTATTGTTATCCCTCCTATTGATTCAGTAGTATTAAGTAACCAAAGTAATCCCAGTCACCAGAGTGTCCAGAGTAGTGTCAATAGCAGTCCACCACATATTCAGTCAGGAACCCTAGGAATATCTATGGCAGATGAGATGAGGCTTCCTATATTTAGGGGAGATGGATCTAACGATCCCGATCAACATTGGTTCCTATGTAAAGCCGTATGGAATATTAAAAATGTCACTGATGAAGCTGTCAAAAGAACCCAGTTTAGTACCACTCTAAGGGATCGCGCGGTGATTTGGTACATGACGCTTGTCCAAGGACTTGTGCAGCCTAAGCCACTGAATTAGATTAAGAATGTGCTGACTACAGAGTTCAAGAAACCCAAGTCAGAGTCACAATGTATTACAGAGATGAAAGAGATCAAGCAGAAGGTGGTTGAACCCATTTGGGAATTCGATCGAATATTCAAAACCTTAATAGGTTGATTGACTTTTCAAATCCCAGATGAAGAGAACAAAGAATGGCTCATTGTTGCCCTCTTACCACACATAAGCTTTCCTCGGATGCAAGAGAAGATTGCTTCGTAGTCTGAGGCATTGGATATCGCCATGAAGTTAGAATCAGCCTCTATGGGAGAATCTAACTCAGGTATGAGTTAGGTCTTCAGTCAACTAACTAGTTTGTCTTTGCAGGTCGAAGATATGAAGAAGGACAAGGGAAAAGATAAAAGAGAAGACATCTGGTGTGTCATATGCAGATCATAAGTCCATGACAAGGAACAATGTCCACTATTCAATGAACAATTGGCTTCTGGAGCTCCGAGTCCTTTGATGCAAGTCACCTTACCTTGGTGCGAGGTATGCAGAAACAGACATCGCCCTGGTGAGTGATACTACATGCAAAAGTATGTTCAGACACCTACAAATTTGTACTGTACATTTTATAAGTCCATAGGACATGATGATATGGATTGTAGGGCTTACGATCTCATGCATGAAAGGTCGAGAGACATATATAAGATTTAAGGCAAAGTACAGTAAGAAGGAAACACTACGCAGTATAACTCTTCTGGGAGAGGAAACTTCAATCCTCGCGGTGGATTCAGAGGAAGAGAATGAAGAGGAGGAATGGGTCGAGGCCGAGGACAGATCATCTGTTATAACTATGCACAACCAGGACACCTTGCAAGGTATTTCCATAACCCTTGTACCACTTACAGCTACTGCAGCTCGTTTGACCATGTTATAGAAGATTGTCCTATGCTACTAGCTAAGCTTCAGAAAAGCCGAGGACCTCAACCGAACCCTCAAGTACAATTGATATATGATGAACCTTGCAGAGAAGGCCCTAGAGTGGTTGTTATAACCAGAGGAGGCATGGTTACAAGAGAAGACAGTCTGATCAAAGGGAAGAACACAGAAGATTCAGGAATCAGGAAAGCTACAGAGAAGATACAAATGTTTGATGCAAAGAAAGAAAGACAAATATTTGAGGAAGAAAGTAAAAGAATTCAGAGGAGAGCAAGGTTCCTCATCAAATACTAGACCATAAGTGAAAGAATATGGAATGCCTCTAGCATTTGATCAGTTTTCTTCTCCAAAATAAGGAAAAGAGGTAAGAAAGCTCATGGAATTTTTATATACTTATATTAAGTTGATTCAGGATGAAAGCATTGTACAAGAGTTACAAAATTTAATCAGACAATATGAGATAGGAAAGATATACCCCTTATTGAATAGGGAAGTACACCAAATCAGTAAGAAGAGAAGGGAAAATAAGGAATTACATTTGAATGCTCAAATAGGAGAGTATGAGATAGATTATGTTGTCCTCAACTTAGGGTTGGAGGTCAATGTCATGACGAAGCAAACCTGGGCATTGATGGGAAAACCAAAGTTGATCTATTCCCCTATCAGGCACAGTATGGCCAATCAGCAAGTTGTCAGCCCCTTTGGTAGACTAGAACATGTCCCTATGGACATTGACGGAGTAAGAACGTTTGCATATTTTGAGGTAATTGAAATAGTTGATGATAGTTGTCCTTACCCCGCGCTATTAGGAATTGATTAGGCTTTCAATAATTCCACTGTGGTTGATTTAAAGAAAAGATGTATGAATTTTGAAAGAGATGGCCTTAGGGTCATTGCACCCTTAGATCCATATGAAGGTCAGCAATACACAGAGCCCATCAGAGAAGAAGACCATGCATACAAACTGGAAAACATATACAAGCTAACAGCCAGACAACAGGATTACATTAATCCTATAGCCGATGGGAACCTAATCTGGAGAAGTGAGAGAGCATGTTCATCAGAATCAGAAGGAGCACTAGAGAACTGACAGAATAAGATGTATGAAGTATCTACAATAATATGTGCTAGATTAACCAGAGAAGTTCACTGGATTGGCACAACAGTGAGCAACTTACCCACCTTTGATGCTCTAATCCTATAGAAACCTTCTTATCGGAATTTGAAGAGAGTGTACCAATGAAACAAAGAATGTTGGTGATGGATGAGGCCCTAAGATAAATCCCAGCAATATGGTGGGGGGCACACAAAAGTAACATTACATATTGGGTACAGTGTCGTACCTTGATGACATCGCGGTTCTCAGCACAAGCGGAAGGCTGTGAAGTTCACTACACAGGTCGAAGATGTCCAAAGGACCATGTGAAGAGTTGTGAGGAAGAATGGAGCAACATTCCTCAATAACAATGGGTGAAAAAATTCATTAAAACGCTGGACACGATGCCTATCAACTAGTACCTCCAAGCAGAGTTGCACCTCATCACTACAGATTGGGAAGGTATGACTCAGAATTTTGTAACTACCTTCTTATTTGAAATCCAATTTCCTTCAATATATCAATCATTACAGATTTTGAGATAGAAAGTATTCGAGGAGGCATCTAGCCTTCCTTTTGAACAATAAGAGGATGAATGGACTGCACCTCTCCAAAAACTACAAGGCTATTACAACATTAATGTGGATGAAGATGATGATCCTAGGAAGGTGAACATTGTGGAAATAGAAGTTCAGAGAGATGTGGAAGGACCAGGAGTTGAGTTACCATTTATTGGACAACCAATCAAGATAAAAAAATTCAATATTGGAATAGAGGAGACACTGAAGCTTGCCAATGTCGGAGATTATTGGGATGTTGCTACCATTGACAAAATTACAAAGTTACTGCATGAATATCAGGACTTGTTTCCAACCAAGTTCACTGATATGAAGGGCATTGAAGGGCCTATGGGAGAGATTAGGATTCCTTTAAAGCCAAATGCAAGACCAGTTAAACAGAGACCTTACAGATTGAACCCTAAATATAAGGAAAAAGTGAATATTGATCTTGACAGAATGTTGGAAGCAGGAATCATAGAACTTGTCGAAGAGTTAGAGTGGATTATCCCTATGGTGGTACAAGACAAGAAGACAGGAGAAATTAGGATATGTGTAGATATCAGGAAGCTGAATGATGCTTGTTTGCATGACCCCTTCCCTACACCATTCACTGACGAAGTGTTAGACAATGTCGGAGGCCAGAAAGTATATTCTTTTACAGATGGATTTTTAGGATACCATCAAATCCAGATTGCCAAGGAAGATCGCCACAAAACCACATTTGCCACAGAATGGGGATCCTACCAATACACAGTGATGCCATTTGGATTAAAGAATGCCCCAACCATATTTTCTAGGGTGGTGGTCGAAGCATTCAAGGAATTTCTGCATAAATTTCTAGAAGCATATTTTGATGATTGGAGTGTTTTTAGTTTATTGAAGAATCATATTGAATGTGTAAGGCTAATGTTGGATAAATGCAGGCAGTGTCAAATTGCCTTGAACCTAAAGAAATGTATTTTATTTTCACCATTTTGAGTGTTGTTAGGTCATATTGTATGCAAGAAGGGATTGCTGGTTGATCCATCCAAAATTTCCATTATAGTTTATCTACCCCCTCCTACTTCAGTCAAATAGCTACGCACAACGTTGGGACACATAGGCTACTATAGGAAGTTCATTAAGGGCTATGATCAGATTACAATGCCCATGGAGAAGCTGTTGAAGAAAGATTGTTAGTTTAGTTGTACAGAAGAACGCCAGTAGAGCTTTGACACACTGAAACATAAAATGGTTACTGTGCCCATTCTGGTTTTCCCAGATTGGACCAAGGAGTTTCATGTGCATGTTGATGCATCTTCCATTGCTTTAGGAGCTGTGTTAGCACAGCCAGGAGAAGGAGATATTGACCACCCATTAGCCTTTGCTAGCAGGAAGCTATCAACTGCTGAGATTAATCACACCACTCCAGAGCAAGAAGGGTTAGCGATGGTATATGCATTGCAGAAATTTCACCACTACTTGTTGGGAGGACACTTTAAAATGTTTACTGACCACTCTGTGCTGAAATACCTAGTCAACAAGCCAATGTTGGGGGAAAGGATATGCAGATGGCTTCTTCTATTTTAGGAATATGATTTTGAGATCATAGTAAAGCCAGGGAGGATGAACAAAGGTCTTGACCACTTGTTAAGGTTGGAACATGGTGAAGAGCCAACTAGATTGGAGGATACCCTACCAGATGCACAACTATTGGCCATTAGAAAGATCGATGACCACTTCACAGAGATAATCGAGTTCCTATCAACAGGAATGGAACCTAGTGAGTACAAAATTCCTCAGAAGAAACAACTAGTTGTGCGTGCTGCAAACTTCTCACTTATAGCTGGACATATATACAAGATGGGACCTGATGAGATATTGAGAAGGTGTGTTATGGAGTAGAACGACCATTAATCCTTCCAGAATCTCATGAAGGCATCGTAGGAGGACATTACGCAGGGAAAGAAACTATGTAGAAGGTTCTTAGAGATGGCCTTTGGTGGCCTACCTTACACAAAGATGCTAAAGACTATTCCAGAGCCTGCGATGTATGGCAAGGAGTTGGGAAACCATCCAGAGGAGATGAAATTCCATTAGCCCCATATCTGACCCTAAAAGCATTTGAGAAATGGGCCATTGAATTCATTGGACCTATAAACCCACCAGGAAAGCGTACAGGAGCAAGGTACATAATTACAGCTACAGAGTACTTGACCAGATGGGTCAAAGCAAGAGCAATTAAGGACTGTAGTGAAACTACAGCTACGCACTTCATATTTGATGACATCATAACCAGGTTTGGATGCCCAAAGATCCTTATGAGCGATCAAGGTACTCATTTCATCAATAAGACATTTGAAGCCCTGACTGAATAATTTGCAGTCCACCATCAGAAGAGAATGTCGTACCATTCACAAGCAAATGGGACAGTTGAAGCATTCAACAAGATTTTGGAAACAACACTAACCAAGATTTGTAGTGTGAACAGGGATGGTTGGGATTTAAGAGTATCAGCAGTACTTTGGGCCTATAGAACCACTTGCAAGAAGCTAGCAATGCAGACCCCCTTCAAGTTGGTTTATGGTCTCGAAGTTGTTGTTCCAATGGAATATCTGGTACCAATCCTAAGAATTGTTTCCTTTATAGATATGGATGACCCTGACACTATTCAAGATAGGCTTGTTTAATTGGTTGAATTGGAGGAAGATAGATTCATTGCAGGATTCCATTAGCAGGTTCAGAAGGAAAGAGAGAAGGCCTATCATGAAAGGCACATCAAGAAGAAGGCATTCAAACAAGGTGATCTAGTACTGGTATATGACAACAAGTTCATAAAACATCCTGGGAAGTTTATAATGCATTGGCTAGGGCCATACAAGATTGCTTATGTTACAGAGGGAGGAGCTGTGCAATTGAAAACTTTGAATGGAGAATGGAAGGAAGGTTTGGTGAATGGGAGCCGACTGAAGTTGTACTATGACAACTAGATGCCTTGCAACTCTCAGTAAAAGCATGAAGAAAAGGGTCTAGGTACCAGGTGCAGTTGAAACTGGGTACCAAACACAAAAAATATAGTCTGCACAAGGAGGAAAAGGAGGCATAAAGCAGAAAGTAGAGGTTGCACTGTGCAGTCTGGAGTCGAAGTAAAACATGATGCTCAGATCTGAAGTACCTCGGGACGAGTCATAGGTGAGTGTTGGGGGATTGTTGGCCCTTTGTTATGGAAGAAAGTGAAGATCAAGGGAAAAAAGGGAGAATGTGAACTTCACGAAAGACAAAGTGACTTTTATTGGGTCGAAGTGAGAAAAGGAGCATAAAATATAGAGCGAAGAAATCCATTGGACGAGGAGATCGAGGATGATAGATCAACAAGAAAGAAGGATCGTGGAAAACTCAACAAGTGGAAAAAGACATCGTTAGATGATTTGGAGCACCACGTGAGAAGGAAGGAAAGACAGACTGGCGAAGCCCTAAAAATACGAGTCATGTTGACCTAGGGTTTTGGTTTCTAGGGTTTTGGACACCTCGGTTTCGGTCTAAGGATGTCGGTGAGCTATTGTAATGTATAAATAAAGGTCATGAGGACCTAGTTTGGGTTGGTACGGTATTGTTGGATATAGTTGTATTGATGATTAAGAGTGATTATTGTTGTGTGAGAGAGAAGTGTTGAGTGTGAGAGACTTCTGGTATTGTAAGATCTTCAGCTGGGTGTGAAGATCAATCCTTCAGCTGGGTGCGCAGGAAAGGGAGAGAAAGAGAGGAGAAGAAAGAGGATCTTCTAGCTAAGAGTGCAGACAAGAACTGTATGCTTCATCCTAATATATTATAAAGCACAGTTCTGTGGACGTAGCCCTAGAGAGAGGGTGAACCACGTATATTTTGTGTTGTGTGTGATTGGTATTTTATCTATGTCATTGATATACTGTGATTGTAATACTATGTTAGATCTGATAAGTAGATGTGTAGAATAGATCTAAGATGATAAGTGATATATGAATGTTGTGTTGTTCTTGTGTTAGATCCACTTGATATTCCCTTTGGTTGTAGACATCTCTGTCCTACAACCCCCTCATAACTACTTCGGGTGAGACTGTATCTACTTCACAGGTGTAGCCGAAAGGGCCAATAGTTAGGGCTTGTTGGTGTGCTCTTGGAGATGAACCCTAGGTCTGCCCCTATGCCAACACCAAGTTTTAATGTATCTATGTTATTGTTCACTGTGTCTCTGTGTTAATATTATAAATCTGTGATTTCATTTCGTTCCGCTCATAAATCTGGATCATTTGACAATAATATGATGGCATATCTATTGAAATGACATAGTGATGTTTCATGATGTTGAAAACTAGATGAAAAAGGTATGATCCCATAAATGAGATAGATATAGAGTCTTGATTCAATTTAGTATGTTGATTCAAGGAACAGAATGGGGCCCATGGTGTTTGGATTTATGGTAATGTTGGGTATGTGTTATATTATTTGCATATGTGTGTGGGGGGGCGGGGGTGGGGGAGTCACATGATCCAGATTATTTTCGGCACGAAATGAGAGTGGAGATATAATAAAGAAATGCACAGAGATATCAC
>JASDQU011379667.1:2430-18947 GCA_032191745.1 Picea mariana | reverse complement strand
AATAATTAATAATATTATGGAGATAGTGAACAGCACCGTTTCAAATTTTTGCATTGTTGGGTTTAATGTGTGTAAATCGTGTTTGATACAGGTATGGTTAGGGTTTGTATGAACTGTGAGTAAATCAGACAAATCTGTAGTTTAATAATTGTAGATTATGAAAGCAAGTTTAACCATTATTATTTGCCGTTCATAGCATCAGGAGGAATGCCATCGAGTTAGCTGCTAATAGTATACAACATAAATAACAGAAATTTGAGTTAACGTCTTAAACATACAATAATAAGGATTTAACATAGTTCTGAAAAATATGTTTTGGTTCAATTAATTAAGTTAATTTTTTTAATTTTATGTGCCATCTTTTCAAATAATAATAAACATATAATAATCGAGATTTAACATATTTCTGACCAATATGTTTTGGATCAATTATTTAAGTTATTTTTTAAAAGTTTTGTGTGATTTTTTTAAAATAATAATAAATGCGTTGTAGGTAAACATATTTACAATCAAATATAAGAAAGACTTTGCTATGTGATCCTTCTTGAGTTTTCTGAAAAAGCAAATTATATAAGATAATAATAATAATATATTTATGAAAAATAAATATTATATATAACTTAAAAATAAATATAAGTAGAAATAAATATAAGTAGAAATAAAAATATTATATATATAGAAAAATTTATACAAATATGTAATTTAAAAATTGTTTATATATATATATAATTTACACATTAAATGAGATTATTATATTATGAAACAATTTAAACTATTTTTATAAGATAGTTATATATAATTTAAGTGAGCCTAATAATTAAAAAACTGTGTATATTTGATATTACAATTTATAAATTTTACAAATATATATATATATATATATATATATATATATATATAATTAAAATTATCATTGTAATACATCTAACATGGCATTGGCATTTATTTGGGTCATAATCAATGACAATATCTAATTCTTACTCAATCACTTTCTTGTCAATTGAAAACTCTTTCTTGCAGATCGACAAAACTCCGATTAAATCAACTTATTCAATTCCTCTTTAACTTGTTATTGAGAGTAAAAGTCACTTGATGTGAAAGGGAGGGAATATTCAAAATTCTATTTAGTAACTCCATTATTGGGAGATGGTAAAAGAAAATGGATTTAAAAATATAAGAGAATTCATATTATTTTTTTAAATAACTTTGAAAAAAAAATATGTTGTTCTAATAAGATTTAAAAAGATCATTAATATACAATTAAAATAATAAATTATAATGATTTTTATATACAATATCATTATTATGATAAATATAGAAAAATAAAAAATACATGATTTGATTATCAATTATTGAATCTCATGTAAATACATATTAATTAATATAAATAAAAAAATTAATCAATTTTGGCATAGTCATGCCACTAGTCCTACCGAACGAAGACACTCATACAAAGATATATCACTAAGACTCTCTGTCACAAGCATCTCCCCATCCTCCTATGGTGCACCTCATACGTTCTCTCAACTATAGGATTATTTTCTTTTCGTTTACATAGAGTGATCTTTCCCTCTTCGTCTAGGTCAAAACCACAAACCTCTTCTTGCTCTCTTTGTTGTCAAAGTTGCATTCCTTAATTGTGTGCTCATATTCTCTTATAGGAACTTCCAAGGTCACCATCGCGAACCAAATAATAAGAGAACAATGAATAATCCTATAAGTTAGTAATTAATGAATTATTATAACTCTAATAACTTTATTCCCTTTTCATTAATACCCCATTAATAATAACATTAATTGTTACACATACATGATTGTAATAAAACTAGGTATACTTATAAATGTGATCACTTGACAATGTTAAAACATATTCTAACATTTCTTCTTAATGTTTATTAAAAGAAGAACTGTACACAAACAAATAAATATGAATTTATATTACTAGCGCCTCTTATTAAGAAGTTCATACATCCTCAATAATAAGTTGCAATGATAGACATAATTTTTTTCAAATGATAGTGGAGCAATGAACACTTACAAGCATGAAAAATCAAAATTCTCTTCATGAAGTGAAAAAAAAACTCAAAATGTAAATTTACTCAATAGAAATGTATGTCTTCCAAACCTTGAAACACACCCCTTCGGAATATGGGAAGAAAATGGAGAGTATAAATGAAAATACTGGCGCCAAAGAAGAACCTTAAATGAACCTTTTGGAAATGAATGAAGAAAACATAACTTATGCATGAGTAAACAAATTCCACGGAGTTGTCAAAGAACCATGTATACAAAGACATGAGGCTAACAAACAAATTAAAGTTGAAAGTGTTATGAGGTAGAAGTTTAAAAAAATGAAGGAGATAAAAGCTTCTCAAGATCACAGTGCAACACCAAACACTTCTACAAGAGACAGGAGAGAAAAAATGATCTAAACTAGATCTTCTTGCATACCTGCTTGCATAATGTGAAAGGATGTAGTTTTATTTATACAATTAAATAGGCTCAATGTTAGTCATCAAAGTTGGGTAGATAAGAGCTCCTGCATGATCTTACAACTTAGTTTGCATTGGAACCCTAGTAATGCATTGGAACTCCAACGCCCCCCCCCCCCATAAGTGAAATGTAGGGATAAAATAAAAGAAAACAAAGATGGGTCCTGAAAACAAGGCCTAATGAGGTACCCATGTACATAATATCATAAATGGAGCAAAGGAGGAAAACCTGTAAGAAAACAACTCCTCTCCAAAAGAGAGAAAAATGCAAATGTTGAAAATGGCGTTGAAGAATATCCCACACAGATGTATTGAAAAGCAAGAGCATGAGGCCTGAGAAGGATGAAATATTTAATAAAGAAGTGTGACCAAGCTCTAATGAAGAGGGCCAAGTAACCTCAAAGAATGTGGTTGAATTCTGAAGCTGAATAGGATTGGTGCAAAGGCACGAAAATGTCAAACACAAACAACCATAACATAAATTCTTAAGAAAGATAGGTGCCAGTGAGGATCTAGATTAAAGACTTCAATTAGAAGAAAACACCATCAACCATCAAAATATCAATGAGGCATGTGAATACTGAAAACTCCTAAGTACAGATAAAACTCTAAAGAGGGCCAATTAACCCCACGTTGTCAACACCATCAAAGATCCATGTAGAAATCCAAATTTCATACTTCTCAATAAAAGATACCAATCCTATGAAATGAGTCCCAACTCAAAAGGATTGATGAGGTACTTATTTACAACTGAGAAAACATGATATGCTGAGCGTTCCTATGCATGCCAATCCATCTCACCGGAGTGCACGGGTAACTAATTGATGCAACAACCTAGTCAATATAGGAATCAATGTTGTGTACAAGGCTCACTCTGAAGACTCTTGATCTTGATCGAACATGGTGAGTAAAAAAAAACTCGAGGAAACATTGCATACCACCCCACCCCCAATGCTAAACTGAGTGGAAAGGATGATGGAAATGGATGTCACAATTGATGAATAAAGTATGGAGTACGAGATAAAGGTGAAAAAGATGCAAAACAACTTAAGAAAGAAACACTCCAAAGTGGTGAGCCCCAAGAGACTCCAAAACAAGGCAGTAGATGGAGACAAATGCATGTTTAAACTCCTAAAATTATATTCATGAGTGGCATATAATCCACTACTCAAAGGTGCACAACAAGAGGTCCCATAAATAACCATCATGGACAACAATCCTTGATATGTATCATGGATGAAAAAAATCTATAGGATACCCTCAAATAGTTCATCAAATGCTACCATGACCAACCATCAATCCAACCACAAACAATCCTTGGAGTTGGTACCTTTCCAAGATGTTGTCGTATACACCTCTTCATCAAAGATTTGAAGAAGAGGAGCCGAAAAAAGGCCGTGTATATATGAGAGGAAAACAATGTTGTCTTTGATCATGATGTTGAGGATGTCGATATGTGGAGGATGTAGACCCTAAAGCTAATGATGAAGATTTTGTTGCTTCCAAAAGATCTGATGTTGGTGTTGAAGATTCTGAAAATGGAAACTCTAATGTTGAAATTGGTGCCAAATATGGCGGTGAAATATCCAAAGATGTATCAATAAGAGGTGTAGGTGCTGGTTGTTACAAATTAACAATATAAGAGCCATATGAAGTGATGGACTCTTGTGATGGAATAAAGTGAGTATGGATGGAAGAAATATCGTAACAACTTTCTAATGGAAATGAAGTCCCATCAAAACTAGGTCTAGATTGTTGGTTTCATCATAGCATAAATGGGATGTACAATCTCATGTCCATTCTTACTAAGGCTTCCACTAGTGTAGCACATCTAATGCATAAATTTTAACCTAATAGAAAAAATTTTCAACTCAAAAGTTGGTCAAGGAGGCTCAAGAGTGACTAGAAATACAAAATGACCATTAGAATCAAGAGATTTTTGCAAACACACAATAATATCTTCCTTCTCCTTAAATTCAACCCAAAAATGTTTATGGAGAAGAGTGAATTTCTCCTCCATGTCATCAAAACTGGTGGCCCAAGTAACAACATGAGCTTGGAGCTTCTCCATTAAACCCCCAATGAGTCTAGAATCCCTGAAAACATAGATACTCATGTTTTGAAGACTAACCTTGGATTTCTCTTGTTCACCTGAAAGTTTGAAAATTTCTTTAACAAGTTTAGTTTGCAAATGTCTTTGACAAGTTTTAGAATAGATAATTGGACACAATTGTTTATTTTTTGTCCATACAACTATTATACCCTCAATGAATGATACCAAGAAATGGATATGTAATCTTAAAAAAAATGGAAACCCGAGCTCTAAACAAAGAGATCTTAAAAAAAATTACAACAATTGTTCAAATTCTGCCAAAAAAATGCCTAGAACGAAGGCTCATGAACCATGATATCTCCAATTAAAGAAAACCCAGGCTAGATCTAGTACTACATATAAAACATGGAAGACAAGGAAATGCCACAGATCTAGATTTGTAGCACACAATAGGTTCTGGAACAAACCGACTTCCAAAACTCATTCTAGCGGCCCAACGCATGAATAGTTCTTTGTTTCTTCTATTAGCAATGTATGTTCCTTCTCCTATTGCATTTCTGCTTATGCCTTTTATTCAAAATTATTCCTTCGATAACAGGATTGATCAGAACTGTATGAAATATTAAAAGGAAGAGGAGGATTTTTGGGATGCAAGGAAAGACTCTAATAACAATTCAAAAAAAATTGACTACAATGAAGCTCCTTTCCACTTCAACACCAATTTTTGTATTATCAATATTTTTTATGGGTTGTGTGTCAATCGTGTAGAAGGTGTTGTAGAGATTTTTATCCTGTTATAGCCATTGTTGTTAGTTGTAAACCTCCAACGTTGAGTTTAAGAGGGAGTGTTAGTTGTAAACCTGAACGTAGTAGTGATTGCACACTGTCAATTGTACGAGTCCGTTAGGATTCTTGTTAGGTTCTTGATCTTCTTGATTTGTTGGAGCTTATTTAGCTAAACTCTGTTTCCTTAATGAATACACTCTGCACATTCTCGTTCCCAATCTGTCTACTCTATTTTCTTGCCTACATTGTTTATTGTTTTTTCATGGTATTAGAGCATCGGATGTGAGACTCTCCACAGTACCTGGGGAACAACTCGATATGAGGAGTGAAGAGCTCGAAAAGTGAGACTCTCGAAAGTTCCTGGGGAGAAGCTCGATACGAGGAGTGAAGAGCTCAGGAAATGAGCCTCTCCACAGTGCCTGAAGAGTAGCTCGATCCCAGGAGGAAGAGTGTAGATAATATTGTATCGTAGATGAGAGCGCGTAAGGTAAGAATCTTCACAGAGCCTGGAGAGCAGTCTGCAGTTCATTAAAGGAGCATTGGAGACATCACAGCATGAGGAGGTCGATTTATAGAATAAGATTCAAGACGAAGGTCTTTAAAAATTCATGGAATCCTTATTCAAGAGGAAGATGCAGAATAAACAAAGGAGAATCTACAACAGTCATCAGATCAATCATGGTAACAGATATGGGTCATTAAATCAAGATCATAAAGGATAAGGAGTGCACAAAAAGGGTGAACAATTTTTAGTCTTTAGATCTGGGAGATACCAAGAGTAGTTGTCATATAAAGGAAAAGTGGGCAGGATTTAACTGTCGAAGTTTTTCGGACTTCGCGTATTCGACGTAGTTTTTGTAAAGGTGTAGAGGAGTTGAAATCTCTCGAATTTCCTAAGCCTGGAACAAATCATGTTCGCCGATCCAAGTAGAGGGAACATGTCAATAGATCCTACTGTCAGAAGGTGAATCATCCTAGATAATTTTGTTTGAGAAGGTCACAAGACTCTCGAAGTCCCGTAGAGCCGAAGTGAATCAAGACCATCCATTTGCAAAGGATGTGTGTCAATAGACCCTAGAGTCTGGAAGGTAATCACTCCAGGAGGAACCAAGTGCTAAAGGTCACCAGAAGCTCGAAGCTCCGAAAAGATGGAGTAAATCTAAGCCATTGATCATAGAGTATATGTTGTAGGAGATCCTACACTCTGGAGGATAACCACTTCGGAGGAAATTCTAATGCGTGAGGCGAGAACTCCCGAAGGCCCAAAGCCCGTAGTTCATCTAGACCATCCATCAACGAGGACACGTGGTGCCAGATATATCACTTCAGAGGCCACTCTTGAGGGTTTTGAATTCTAGGTCCTCATATGACCAAGGGCTAAGAACCAGGTGCTTCGAGACTTCAGGGGTTTTGAAACCTAAGATCCTCTGAATTTACGAACTGGTCAAGTGCCAAATAGGAGAAAAGATCAACGGTCCCTAGTTACTTCAAGACTCTGGGATTCGGGCTCTAGGAAATTTTCCTTCCTTACCTCTCAAGTTTTAAAGGTCAAAAGACACCTGAAGCTCTGAACAGCCAGATTAAATCAAGGCCATTGATCACAAAGTACATGTGGCAAGAGATCCTACACTCCATAGGATAGCCACTTGAGAAAAAATTCAGATGCACGAAGTGATAACCCCTGAAGGACCGAAGCCCGGAGTTCATCTAGACCATCCATCAATGAGGAAAGGTGGCACCAATATCTCACTTCAGAGGCTTAGCACTTAGGAGGGTTTTTTGAAGTGAATCATTGGAGCGAGAATTGGCTAGTGCCCGAAGTTAATCTGAACAATTGAAGGTTGAGGACATGTGTTGGAAGATATGACACTCCATAAGGTTAAAAATTGATAGGTTTTTGGTGTTGTGCATATCGAAACTCTGAATGCCCATGATTCCAATGTAAATCTCAGTCGTCCAATCAAGAGGACACATGGAGGCTGATCTTGCACTTTGGAGATTCGACACTCCAAAGTTTAGTGCAAGTCAAGAGATGGAAACTCCTAAAGGCCCAAGTTCCGAAGCAGATCTTGGTCATTGGTTTGTCGAGGTCTGAGTATCATTGATCTTTGAAAGCCAAAATTCCCGAAGTAATTTTGAGTTGTATTTCTCGATGATTAATTGAGACTGTCGATTCCTTCCCCTTGTTCAGACGTTTGTGAGTTCGAAGGAATTGAGAGGTAAGAAAGGAAGATCACCCAGATCCCAAATCCTGGAGTCCCGAAATAACTGAGGAACGTTGATATTGTAATATCTTATGCTCAGATAGTCAGATCCAGGAAGATGAATACCATGAAACAAGACATTTCTTGAAGATCTAATTTTTAAAGCGGCTAAAGCTCGAATTTCGCTCTCTGTTTACATCAAGTGGTATCAGTGTGACAAGATAGAATATTCTATCCACAAGTGTGATCAAATTGGTAAATGAACAACCAAGAAATGTTATCATGGGTTAGTAAATATGACTCAATAAGTTAAGAAGAGATCTCAGACAAATCTGGAAAGAGAACAACAAAGAAATGGTCAGATATTTTGCAAAGATAAATGAAGAGGTTCCAGTTGTACCCTAGGTTCTCACACAAGAAATAGATTAGAAGAAAATTGATGATATTTGGAGCAACATGAGCATGAATCTACCATTACTGCCACAATATAATGGTAAAAATTTTGAATGTTGGTCTGCTAGAATGAATGTTTTTTTGTGTCTTGTAGATTGTTATCATAATCTACATGATCAGGAAATGGATGCATTAGAATTGAAGATCATCCAACAAGCCTTGGATGATAGTATGTTGCACAAGGTTGCAACAAAAACATCTTTGAAAGAAGTTTGGAGTATTCTAGAAACATAGTACAGTTAGAGAAGGAGCAACAATTTATCGAATGTTTCCACTCTAGAAGAAACATCTGCGTGTGAAGTGAAGCTACCAGAGGAACAATAGGAAGGAGCATCTGTGTCTGAAGCAGAGATATGAAAAGAAAAGAAAAAAAGTGCATCTGTGTGTGAAGTAGAGCATGAGAAAACTGTAGAAATTGAAGATGAAGCTATCAATACTACAATTGACATTGATGAAATGATTCCAGTAATGTTTTCTGATGAAAAAAAAGGATTAACATCAATGATCTTTGATGAACATTGTGCATAAATTGGCCTCTTTGAAACAGAGGTAAGAAATCTTGAAATTGAATTTGATGATGGTAATCTATCTTATGATGAGTGCCTTCAAATAATGGAAGAGAAGAAGAAAATTGATGAATTGATGTTTGGAGGAGGAATCTTACTTGACATTCAGAACGAGGTAGATGATTTGGTGATTGCAGAAGCAGTTCTTGAAAGAAGGTTTGATGGCAGTAGCATTCAAGTCACTACACTTATGGCTACCAATGAAGTAGTTGAAGCAAAAGATAATGTTGATGCAGAGTTGAAATGGATTGAACAATCAATCTATGATGATGATGATGATGGTAACTGCTCTCAGAAAAAACAGAAAGAATAGAACCGATATGGTTCCTATTATAATCTTTTATATCAGATTGACAAATTGTTTGAGTATGTAGGTGAGCAGCCAAAAGAGGAAGATGAAGACATGGATGAGAATTTCAATGAAGACTAGTCTGAAACCATTTTCATGGAATGGAGTTTTGAAGAAATCATATTTTATTTTGAGTTAATGTGGAATCAGTCCTTTTACTCTGTAGTCCAAGCTATGAAGGGCATTGATGTTAGCTTGCAATGGTGGTATCAACCCACTATCAAAGACAAATTTCTTCCAGAAGAAGATGAAAGAAATAGGCATAATCAACCTAATCAAATTCTGAATAAGAAGTTACATTGACAAAGAAAAAATGCAAAGCACAAAGCTTTCAGTATCAACGCCAAAATGAAAAAAATGACCAGATTAAAACAATATAGAGTTTGGAAGAAGATAAATAAGAAACCCAACTCAAGTGAAAAGATAAAGTCTAGTTTTTTGTTATTTATTGTATGCCTACCTAAGACCTAGACTAGCAGGGATTTGCATTTCTGAATTTCTTTTTGTTAAAATCCATTTTTTGATTTCTAAATGCAGCACTTAGGCTTTGTTAGTGCTCATGTCTATAAACGTTGATTTTAAGAGGGACTATTATTTGTAAACCTTCAACTTTGAGTTTAAGAGGGAGTGTTAGTTGTAAACCTCAATGTAGTAGTGACTGCACACTGCAGTTGTATGAGTGTGTTAGGATTCATGTCAGGTTCTTGATCTTCTTTATTTGTTGGATCTTATTTAGCTCAGTTGTTTTTCCTTAATAAATACACTCTAGACATTCTCGTTCTTGATCTATCTACTCTTTTTTCTTTCCTGCATTGTTTCTTGTTTTGTCAATTGTGTCTAGCCTAGAAATTGACAGGCCCATATAAGAGGGTGACATTAGCCACTTCTTCAATAGATGAATTATTGATCATCGATGTCTCGGTCGAGGAATGCAAACAAGAATGTCCAGGATGCAATTTCGATCATCCGGTTGATCTAAATGGTGATGTTTCAAAGAGAAAGGTGTGTTTTTGGACTAAATTTTGAAACTTAAAAGATTGAACCCTTGTGAGAAAAGCACAAACTGGCAGATCTGGGACCTTGGGACTCTATCCCCTGGCTTGTTGTGTTTCTCGTGCCTCCTGGCACTTAAAAATGTTTGGACTGTGCAGGTAACCTTAAATGAAAATCTCCATGCTCCCCAATAAAGGCATGCCTCGTCCCATACCAGCTGGGGAATGGTCTTGGGATATTCCATAGTCTCGTACCACTCTTTTTCAAACTGAACAAGTTATGCCAACACATGTTAATCAATCAAGCGGGTTACACAGAGTCGTCAGAAACACGAGAACACAACATAACACATTTCTCCCCAAAAAATCGAGGAGGAGTTTGCAGAGCCACTCTGATACCATAAAGGAGATAAAAAATTCTTAGATCACACTACAAGACCAAACACTTCTACAAATGAGACTGAGAAAGAATGATCTAGATATTATTGCATAATGTGCAATCCTGAAGGTTTATTTATAAAACGAAAATCCTGAAAAATTCTCTGGGCACTTGAACTATATAGACTCAATCATTTAAATTTGGAGTTTCAACCATTTTTGATGGGATATTGGATAAAATTGATTAGAAACTATGCCCATAAAAACACCCAAAAGTCAAATGTTTAGACTACACTTAGAGTGAAATAGGCCCAATGTTATGGTCATCGCTAGCGATAGAAGAACTCTTACTTGATATTACAACTCACTCTGCATTGGAACTCTAACAATGCATTGAAACTCCAACAAAAAAATGTCGAACTTGAAAGTGATATGACGAGCTACAAATGTGAATGATGAACAAAAATAGTGATATAATGAAGCTATTTGTGTTTATAATAAACAAGAATTTGCGGGGACATTTTCTCTATAATTTTATCGAAATCACGGAGAAATTGTTGAATCATCATATTTAAGTGGTTAATTAATAATCAAAGTGCGAGAATTTTTTTTTAACACACTGATCCATTTCTACATTCAAAAATGTACTTTAAATAATAAAAAAATGTAATTTCATGTAGAACAGTTAAACAACACTTTTAAATATTTAAATATTATATATGATAAATTACAAAAACAAATTTTTATTTTAGGTTTCTCAAAGAAATTTCAAAACTTCATCATTTTATTTTTGAGAATTTTAATTTTTTATTTTTTCTTTTACCAATTTGTTTTCTTCACTTTTTTGGGGGAAGTGGAAATTATTATTTGTACAAGTTTTTATTTTTGAGAATTTTTATTTTTTCTTTTTTCTTTTACCAATTTGTTTTCTTCACTTTTTGGGGGGAAGTGGAAATTATTATTTGTACAAGTTCTGTCGTGGCTGGCTTGTCTTCCAAAAATTTTATTTTCGAAAGTTTGGGTTTCAAATTTTGGCACTTAACTTAGGAGGGCTTTGTCATATAACGACCATTTGATTTGAAATTTGTTTTTTAAATTAGTTAAGTTTACAAACACTTTTTATTGATGTTAATAAGTTATTTTTTTCTTCTTTTCTTTGTTTGGTTTTATGTCTTTTTCTTTTTTTTAACTTGGATTTTGCATATTATATTTTATAGATATATGTATTTTTGGATTTTCTTAAAATCACTTTTAAATTGGTTAATGTTTTTGAGTTGAATAAATCTTTTAAATATAATTGATATTCTTAATTTGAAGAAATCATATAAATTTTTATTTCAAATAAAAATATATATATCTATAAAATTTATAAAATGGAAACTAATAAATTCTCTTAAATTAAAAAATGTCCAATTATATATACATTACAATGAATATGATTTTAATTATTATAAATGTTATTATAATAATATTAAATAAACTCAAAGGTCACTGAACAATGTTAGAATATATGCTAGCAGGTTGAATGATTCATTTTTAACTAAACTATAAGTATTGAAGGATCCATTTTTAAATAAACTATGAGTATGACAATTATAATAAAATAGTCAAGATTTCTATATAGTTAAATTTTGTTAAGAACAAAGTCTATACCAAAACTTGAATACTAAGAAGGTGTGTTATTATTTTAAAAGAAAGATATTGATGAAAAGGTCATGGAAAATTTTCTGAGTATATTATCTTCTTTAAGATTACAAGAACATTTTTCATTTATTAGATTGGAATTTGTTGTACTAAATGACTTATTTTATACTATAAAAAAAAAAGATTTTTTTCTTACGCGACTTATTAAGTTATGTGGAGTTTCTACTGACCAATATGATACATATTTAGGATGTTGTATTTCTTCATATTTAAGTTTAAAAAACATTATAGTACTTATAACAATAATATTATAAGTTTCAAATCATATATGTATGTATACTTTTATATGCTACATAACAAATTATTTAAGTTAAAAAATCATTATAATCTTTATAATAATATATTTAATTATATAGAGAGTTTATATTTAAGTTAAAAAATTATTATAAATTTTATAATAATAATATATTCAATTATATATATTATATATATAGTTTATAATATATTCAATTATATAGAGAGTTTATATTTAAGTTAAAAAATTATTATAAATTTTATAATAATAATATATTCAATTATATATATTATATATATAGTTTATACTTGTATGTTTATTTCTATCATAAATTTATTTTAATTTTCAATCTAATTATTTTTTAATGAAACCAAAAAAAATAGATATTTAATTTTATATCTCTTTATATACTTCTATGTTAGTTTATTTAAATGTAATTTTAATATATATAATTTAACTATATTGATAAATATAAAAGAGCCAAGTATGCTGCTAACCAAAAGCAACGGATCAGATCATATCATGAAAAATACTCCTGCACCCTAACTTCCAGTTTGAGTATCTCAATGATAAAGAGACGTGATTGAACTTTTTAACGTCTTTTTAATGAGTTAAGAAACTTCGTTAAGATAAAAGTAGTCAATTTCAACTGCATATACATACGTGAGACATGTGCAAAAGTGTCGCTATGCTATTGAATTTAATTGCTTTCAATTATTCAAAGTCCTTCTCAATCAGACATGTGCAAAAGTGTCTCTATGCTATTGAATTATTCAACGCTCATCTCAATCAGTCTGAACGCCAAACCATAGGCATTTTCCAACCTGCTTAAATAAAAGCACCCGCATATTTTTAAAAGTAACATGACATCGTCACATAGCCCACTGAGTAAAGTAACTAGGGAGACATTTAACTTTTTCTACACAATAATCAGTGTAGAAAACAAATATAAACTCTTAGGCCCACGTTAATAGAGACAGGTCTCCTTCTTCGCCTCTCCTCATCTACAGCCAGCATTTTTGTAGCAACGATTATGAATTTCTTAATTATTAATGTGTCGTTACTTCAGGAAATCAATATACCGGCACCTTCGATCGAACGGATCTTTCTCGGTTGTACCCTCTTTCGGATAAGGAAAGAACCTGTGGTCGCACCCGCCATTCTGGTAACTACCCACTCTCTTCCGCGTGAACGCGGGTTCCACACGGTATTATTTTTTGTTTAATATCCAAGTCCGGCTATATAAACAACGGCACTTCCCCACCCTCTTCTCATCTAATCTAAGTCAGTCTGTGCGTTCCTTGCATTTCAGTTCTGCTTTTATTGTTGCTAGGGTTTACAAGTCAGTTTCTGAATTTCCTTCCGTTCAATTGTAGTTGAAATTTTGGAAAGGATGTCGGAAAAGAATCATGAACACCACCATCTTTTCCACCATCAAAAGGAAGGTGAGAATCAGAACGCCGCCTCAGAGGCGACGCCATACGAGAGGCGACGCCATACGAGAAGGCGATGAAGGAGGAGAAGCATCATAAGCGAATGGAGCACTTAGGAGAACTGGGAACAGTCGCTGCTGGAACGTTTGCACTGGTACTCTATATATATCTGGAACAGTGACGAGGTCAATTGATTTTTATGGATAGAAAGTATTAATGGTTTCCTTAAATCTGAGTCGATAAACTAGATCATGTAGTCTCATGGAAGTACTAATTAGGTCATTGGGTATGCAGTACGAGAAACATCAAGCAAAGAAGGATCCAGAGAACGCGCATAGACACAAGATCGGGGAAGCGATTGCAGCAACAGCTGCAGTGGGAGCGGGGGGCTACGTCTTCCACGAGCATCACGAAAAGAAGGAATCTAAAAACGAAGTAAAGGATCACCACTTCTAGCCACCCACTGTCCGTCCTGACGCATTTTAAATAATTTCCTTTCGCTGAGGAAGTAATTTTGGGACGGATTTCAGCTTTCTTTGTTTCTTCGATCGTTCTATGATCCTAATAAACATTTTAATGTGAATAATTAATAATATTATGGAGCTTCTGGACTTCCTATGCCAAGAATTCCAAGAGCACCGTTTCAAATTTTTGCATTCTTCGGTTAATGTGTAAATCGTGTCTGACAGAGCTATGGTTAGGGTTTGTATAAATTGTGGGTAAATTAGACAAATCTGTATGTTAATAATTGTAAATTATGAAAGCAAGTTTAACCTTTAAATATTATTTGCTGTGAGAGGAGGAATCCCATCGAGTTAGAGGTCAATAGTGTAAAACATAAATAACAAAAATTTGACTTACTTCTTAAATAATAATATATTTAATAATATATAATAATAGGGATTTAACATATTTCTGTCAAATATGTTTTGGTTCAGTTAATTAAGTTTTTTAAAAGTTGTTTGATCTTTTTAAAAATTATAACAATAGTTGCATTCATAGCAGTTAATACATTTACAATCACATATAATAAAGATGTTGCTATGGATACTCCTTACATTATGGTATATTCACTTTAAAAAATATGATGCTTATATAAAATAATAATATAATATTTATAAAAGAATATTATATAACTAAATTCAAGTAAAAATAAATGTGTATTTTTGTATACATAAAACATTAGGATTTGATATATATGCAATATAAAAATAGTTATAATTTGTTTTTTTAAATATCAATTTTTTTAATTGAATGAGATTAAATTTGTACACCATTTTTGTAGATGCTTAATAAATCAAAGTTAAAATATCTATATTAACAATAATTTTATTTTAAGATTTGCATATGTTTTAACAAAGTTAATTAGTCCACATGTATTATGTATTTGATATCACAATTCATTAGAATTATATGATAAGATTTATAATAAGATATAAGTATATATACATATATAATATAATTAAAATTATTTGATAAGATGTAAGTATATGTACATATATAATACAACTAAAATTGTCACTGTAATGTATTTATTACAGATGTTTTCATACATAAATAAACTTTCAAGGATGATTTTTTTAGCATGTCTTTTTCAATCATAGTGAATGGTATAATTCTTTTTTAAGTCAAACCTTTTCTTAAAAGATTTGTTATTCTTCAATCTCTTTTAAACCTTCTCTTCAAACCTTTTTTCTTTTTAGCATGTCTTTTTCAATCATAGTTAATGGCATAATTTTTTTCTACGTCAAACCTTTTCTTAAAAGATTTGTTAGTCTTCAATCTCTTTTAAACCTTCTCCTCAAACCTTTTCTTTTAAAGGATTTGTTAGTCCTCAATCTCTTTCAAACCTTCTCCTCAAACCTTTTCTTGAAGGATTTTTTAGTCTTCAATCTCTTTCAAACCTTCTCCTCAAACCTTTTCTTGAAGGATTTTTTAGTCCTCAATCTCTTTCTTTTTAAGTGAGAAAATCCTTTCTTGCAAATTGAGAAAGATGTAATTAAATTTTGTTATTTACACTATTCAATTCTTCCTTAACTCTCTTGTTATTGAGAAGAAAGACACTTTTAGTTAAAGGGAGGGGAAATATAATTAGTATTATTATTTTCACTAATTTTAAAGAAAATCTAATTTCTTACAATAAGATTTATTAAAAAAAAATACTAATACATTGTTAAAAAATCAAAATTAAAAAAAATAAATTATAATGATTCTCATATAATCAGGATAAATGTAGTAAAATAAAATTTATTAATACAATATTAAAAAATTAAAATTAAAATAATAAATTATAATGATTCTAGTATAAAGTATCATAATCTTAATAAATATAGTAAAATAAAGAACACATCAAATATTAAATCTCTATAAATATAAATATAAATATATATTAATTAATATAAATAAATAAAATAATTAAATTTAAAGATCAATAAAATAACTATAATATTAATAAATCACCATAAAAATATGTAATGTATCATCTTAATAAATATAATAAAACAAAAAGCACGAGACTTGATATTGAACTATTAAATCTCTATAAATATGAATCTATATTAATTAATATAAATAAATAAAAAGTTAAACTTAAAGATCAATAAAATAACTATAATATTAATAAATAAAAATTAATATATCACCATAAAAATATTACATTATATAGATTATATCAATAATAACTTTAATTATCCCCCGGATGGGGTGCCATCGTGGGCCACTTGGCAGAGGGCGGAGGAAGGGGGTGGCCAGCGGGGCACGGAGCCATGTGCCCGGCTCGTGCCCCACGCAGCCGTCACCCCGGGGTTTTAATGAACATTTACAGCCGATGACAGGAGCATTTACTCCTTCCTCCCCGACTGACTCCTTGTAT